>JAJJWO010000151.1:0-137549 GCA_021655895.1 Fusarium sp. NRRL 66739
ACACCTTCCTATAGCAGCCACTTCTTAAAATCTACTAAGAAAAACTACTTACCCTATATCTTATATTAAATATTATTATATTTAATTATATAAAATATTTAAAAATATATAATAAATATTAATATATATTTTAAGTTTTAATATATTTATATTAACATTTAATTAATTATATTAACTATTTATAATAAAATATTAATATTTTAAATTAATATTATAGATAATTATAGATAACTATAGTTATATATGGCTAAATGTGGCTAAATGTGGCTATAGGGGGACTAATTTCAGGCTGGCCAATTATATCAAGGCAGAAGACCTACAGCAATGGTCGGGTCAGTTGAGGTTTTAGCATTGGTCGGATGACTAGGGGGGGTCAATGGTCGGTTGACATGTAGTCTCCGGAGTAGAAGGCCCGCCAAGCCAGATGCACCAACGAAGGATTTGACTCGAGGTAGGATATAAGGAGTGACATATGGTTGGAGCATCATCCAATGATGTCAAAGAGCCACGCTTCCCACAGCGTCAATCTGTAAGCGAAAGTAGGGTAATAAATGTATGCAATATGATTATATCCGACGCAGATCAACAGAAGCGATACTCTGGTCAGCATCAAAGGATCATGATTGAAGATCTAGCAAGAACCTTTCTGCGGACTTTCGGTTTGCCAGTGTATCCACCAATCTTTGGATGATCGCCAACAGCTGGATTTCCAGTAGCTGGAGCCATTCGTGATTGGAGAGAAGACCCTTGATCTTCCAATAGCTACGATGAGAAGTCTCACAAACCCCGTCTTATCTTGCGCCAGGTAGATCTGCAGTAGATGATCCCGCTGGGATGGGGACCCGGGCTTTGGAAGAATTGAAGCTGCCAGCAGTTTAGTAACAGAAGAAGAAGAAACCCTTTCATGGTTGGTCTATTCAGTGACATTTAGAGCATTCCTCTTCTCGTCCAAACACGTAATGCAGTTGATATCCTGAAGCTGGCATTGGCATTGGCAACCGGCAACAAAGACTCGCTGGATAAGGCCGGCAGATCGACGATGAGGTTCGGGGAGCACAACGCGACTGGCCGGCCAGAACGGGTCAACCAAGAACTAAAGACGGCTAGACTAGCCAGTATTAGTTGGGCTGAGAAACGACTAGTATTTATAGCTGTTTTAGGCTCGGCGCTGAGCCTCGCTCATGAGAAAAAGGAGTGGCTTCGTGGCGCGACGTTAGAAAAACGCCCTCGCTCGGTCCTTATCCCTGACCCTGGCCTCCCTAGCAGGCCGGAAACCAAAAGTCATCCCATGTCCATTTCAAAAAAAAAGTCGAAAGAAGTCTGGCTCTGTTTGATTCTACGTCATCGATCGAGATTATCGCCGAACTATCCGGGGATGCCCTCTGGTAATAGCTCAAGTTGATAGCGAAATTATCTTCATTCAATCCAAGAAAATCTCGCTGAAGGAAACACGCATATAACGCCAAGGTGATGAAGAGGGAGAGGGAGAGGGAGAAAAGAGGGGAGCAGAAAGGAAACAAAATTGCCCACTTGTCAGCACGTGTCAACATTTACAGCAGACTCGAGGACGCGTCTTTTCTTCCGGTGCTGCCGGAATGTGGGTGTGTCCTGCAAGGTACACTGGTACAGCCAAGAAGACAGGGATACCCGCCGGTGTTCCAGGATTCCCGCCTTGATCGATCTAGTACCGTATCATGGAGGTGCCCATGGACGATTTTATCATTAACTGAGTGCTACATAATTGAGCAGTCCGTACAGTCCGGAGCACCGGGATTGGTCCCAAGGAATTGACGAGTGACATATCGGACAAGCAACAGCAACAATTGTCAGCAGAATAAAAAACGACGAGCCTAAACTAGTCTGTTAAGTATTAACGGGCTAACCTCCATCTTGGCACTGCGTGAAGACTGGTTTACCCTTGATAGCCCTGGCAACCAAGTCATGGCGCCGGAGAACACGCGTATCAAGGCCGTTCCCCTGTAGTATCTATTTATGATATAGGTTCCATTATGCCTGATAATGGAGAAATTTGATCGTCTTACCACGAATTCTGAATTTGAAGGAGACCGAATCTGCAGCCTTCGAAATGCAAACAAGTCTGGGCGGAGAAGAGAGTATGGGCTTTTAGTCCAGTCGCAAATTGTGTTGGGGACATGGGACTTTTGTCCAGAAGATTTCGAGATGGGAATCAATACTCTCTGTCTGACAATACCCATTGCATACCTTAGTAGGATTTAGTTCTTGAAGCACTAACCGGATCAAGCAAGGCCCGTTGAAACATATCTGCTGCACGGTGTATCCATCATGAACTTGAATGCTAGGCGGTGATGTTTTAAAACGGCCGAAGCGAGCTGGGTATGACCTGGCTGACTTGCACTGACGTGTTTCAAAGCTCTCAACACCAAGTAAATGAATTCTCATGTTAGTATCCACCGATGAAGATGGCTTCACGATGATGACTCCATGCCAGATTCCTTGTCAAACGCGTTAGTACTGAGATGTGAGCCTGTGTACAATTGAGGCCGAGCACTTGAGGATTGTAAATCCCCGGTTGGTGGAGGGCGCCCGCTCATCGCGTACCAAGCATGCAGAATTGCTCCGGTTACCCACTTCTTGATTAAACTTCTTGGCTTTGTAGGCCTCCTTGAGGCGCAGCGTAGCGTTGTGCTGTGCTGTGCTGTGCGATGCTCCACGACGTTTGGGAGTTGGATGAGTTGCTGCTGTAGGTAGGTACTTTACACGAGGGTTTGGTAACATGGCTACCGCACCGTTGCTTCGTTGACAGGGTTATCCTCGCCTTGGCAAGAGGAGAGGTAGGCTAGTAGGATGGGTTTATCTCGTGCATGTGCTTGTCTTATTTAACTCTGGCGAAGCAGTAATATGGCGCTTTAAGTACCAGGATATAAGCGGTATGACGACTTTTGACGAACATACCCATGTCGCCAGGTGGGTTGATGAAGAGAGGAGCTGCTTCGCAATTGATTGAAGCAGTGGGATGTGTACAGGTTGCACTTGGGCTCAATATCGGGTGTCTTTGCAATACCGCATGTGCACATGTCGGTTGCTTCTGCGCAGTGGATATATCCATACCAAAGCTCAGATGCAATATATATCAGCCAATCCTCATCACAAACGTACACAAGAGGGGCTAGAGGAGGATTATCAAGGGTTTGGGGACTTGGCTGCCTGCATGTTGGCTATCAGCTATTACCTAGATTGATCGGATACCTACCTACCCAATGTTAGTACTGTGCCGCACGCGCAAGTGAGGACGGGATCAAGCTTGTAGGGATCACGATAGGGCATTTGGACAACGGATGGTGATGGACCGGGCTGCGCGAGGCAAAAGGATGCTTTGAGGGCAATCGAGTCAGGGTCCCGTCGAACCAGGCAGTTCAGTTTAGTTGGCAACTTTCGCTTCTAGGGTTTGCTCGTATTCATTTGCGTCCTCCCCTCGCCTCTCCCTTTGGCTGAACATAATTTTTCTCTTTTCTCTTCTCTCGCTCTTTTGATTTCGTAGTCTCTGTATTGCTGCATCATCATCATCATCAACAACAACAACAACAACAACAACAACAGCACGCAGCCTACGTGAGGTCCGGTCTTTTCCTCAGGTATATCGAGTCGTGTGGTGTCTGGGGGATTCAAGACGAAACACGACGGCGAAGCGAGCAACCCGACTCCGTCGAAAAGAAAATCCAAGGCGAGACGAAGCGATCAGACCAGTTAACAGCGACGACTACGACAACAACCACCACAACAACGCCAACACTTATAACCAACTTCTCACATACCGAAATAATCATTCTCAAACTCTAGGCCATCCTGACAGACATTCGATTAATTTCGACATTCGATCGGCACGTTTTGGCTATGCGAATGTTACCCAACGACGCTTGGAATCGAGTTGTTTGAACAGCGGCGGACCCGTCTTTTTGATAAGTCTTTCAACGGTCAACAGTATCTCCCCGACAGCAGCGACTCTTCACTCTATCTAAGGTTATTATTCAAAAACCAAACCTTGATCGGCCCCTCGTGGCTTTCCCTCTCCATTGGATATACTCAACTTCCGGCGGCTCCGCACCGATCCTCGCTAGATCCAGCAGCAAATTTCGAAACGAAGGTTCCGTGTCCACATCTTCGTCAGCATTCGTCACTGCTGCCACACCAGTGACTTGTTCTGGAGCTAGGAATAGATCTATTGCGAGGAACCTGGAAAACAAGTGGACGAACGAAGGAGCAAAAAACTCTGTAAGTCGGCTATTTTCTCGTTGTACAGTGGTCTCTGTTTGAGTTTAAGCATTTCCCGTTGGGCTAGGTGGGTTAGCAGACAGTATCTCTGTACACACCAACCCATCCCATCATGACTTCAAGTCCCTCGTTCTATTCTCCCTTGAAAACCCACACACTCCATTAATTCGCCTATGCCATCACGGCCAGTTCCCCATTGGCATGCTATTTTTCTGGGCACTGCAAAACCAAATACGCGGGTTTGCTTTCTTCACCACCACCACCTCCTCATATCATCGCCCACACATCTCCGTCATCTAATTTGAGCCTCCTCCCAACCTCCCGTGGCAGCTCATGATATCGTCCTCCTTCAACCTACTACGTACAGTCGGACTGAGCCACTCCCGCGAATCGTACATGCCGCCGCCTCTAGCCAGGGACACCCCTGTCTTATTTCCTTGCCCCTAAGCCCGCTCGCTGCCTCCTCTACATATCCATTACTACTTGCTACATACTATTTACATACGCATTTGTTGCTTGTTGCTGGCCCCTTGCAAAGCTCGGCCCCCTTGGTAACTTGGCCCATCCTGCTTGTCCCTCCACTCGCATCTTCGCTTCATCCCACACACCCTCCTCTTGCTTTCCTCTTCTCTAAGGCATCTTGAAACCCCTGGTCCCCAGAGAGATTACAGTGGTTGTCTTGCCAAGTACAACTCAGGTAGGCACTGCACTACTTGAGTTTTTCTCTCTCGGTGGCGCCTTACCCCCTGCCACCTCAATTCATATCGAGGCCCAATCATTCACGGCCCATATCATCATTTTACAGAACAACACGCACGCACTGTCCCAGAGCAAAGAGAGGGTCCCTCTCTTTCATCAACACGAAGCTGATTAACCTAAGGCAAACACAGGGCTCCAGGTGCCAACAGCTGTCCGGGACCTCTCCGTAGCCCGATCGCAAAAGGGACAAACGGATCTCCCATCCATTCATTGCCTAAGCCCGCCGTTCCTACCGACCTAAAGCCAAGTCCGCGCAACTTGTTCCGCGCCCGCTGTGAGATTTCTAAGCTTGGTCGAGCTCCAATTCTTGTCCCAGCTTCAGCTCAGCCCACACTCGCTCCTACAGTCTGTCCGACTACAATCCCCAGACAATCTCCCACCCCCGTTTGGTGCACCGTCCACCGAGGCCTTCTCAGCTCTCGTCCCACTCGTCACACTCACTACTGGCCGCTCGTCGACTTCTCGTTGCTTCATCTTCTAACGCCAGTCAACGCACGAGACGCCGCCGTACAGCACCCCTGGTACACCGTCCTGCCGCCTCCGCCACGATCTTTGGCCCTGTCGCTCGTTGATCCCACTGCTAGCTGTCACTTCCGCCGCCGCCTACTCACCCGCGACGCCTCGCTGGCCTCGTCCCATTCGATAGCTTCCCTCTCCCGAGCCGCTACATGCACAATTGGGCTGCACTATCGCATTAGACCCTCGTCCCGTCATCGTTGCTCTCACTGCGGCTCTTAATAAACCGGAAACATCATCAGTTGGGCTTATCCTTGCCGTGCCATCCCTAGGGAGGTACCTTCAACACTCCCGATCTTGTTGTGCTGTGGCACCCAATATACGCCCCGAGGCTACGGGTCCGTTGTTAGAAACCGCTCCGCTACATCCTCAAAGTGGCCCAGGCCACTATTCCACATTAGGCCCCGCCAGACACCATGGCGCCTGTATCGCCCCGGCTCAGGATTCTATCAGGTTTGTCGTCTCTTCTCCTACAATTCTCCCTTCATGCATAGGACCAGTTCACGCAGAAACCAGAGCTGAACGGTCGCGTCATTCCAAATCAGCCGGCCCGTCCTGATCTCCCATTGCTTCGCGTCATCTCTCTACCTTTCACTTTCCTGTTTCCATTCACTCGTTTATCTTCAATCCTCACGTCAACCGTTGGACGGTTGCTCGTGCAGCTGCTTACCACTGCCGCTCAATATGGCCAACAGCGAGCTAATGTCGATTTGTTCAGTGGGAGGCAATCCCGTCTCTGCATTCCTATCATGGCGACTCCAGGCCACCAATGCGTGTGATGTGACGCTCGTTTGGAAGTCTGGTTACGAGCATGTGGCACAGTACGGAATCTCGTTCAAGTAAGTGAATCAAACCTGGTTTGATCCGAACTACATACTGACTGGTTATTTCAAGGTCCCCAACATTCGGCAATGAAAGGTTTAAGCCTCGACACGGTACGTCTCCAATCATTCGCTGTCCCAATATAACACCCTAACGTAGAATCTGCAGTTGTTCGAAACCCAGAAGACGCCGCGAGCGCCCGAGACAGTCCATTCGATTATGTCGTGTTATGCGTCAAGGCCTTGCCTGATGTCTACGATCTCGCCTCTGTTATTGATTCGGTCGTAACCCCTCAACATACGTGCATTCTTGTCAACACTACCCATACGCTCGGAGTCGAAGCTGCATTAGAGGAAAGGTTCCCTACCAACGTCGTCCTGTCGCTCGTTTCTGGTGCTGAACTCACCCAACTGGGCCAGAGTGAATTTGAACATAAGGGCCCTACAGATGTCTGGATCGGTCCCGCCAACCACCCCAATAATATCCCACAGGCCATCCAGGAGGATATGGCACAGGCTTTGGCGACGACTCTTAGCTCTGGCCAAGTGGAATGCAAAGTCTCCCCAAATATCCGTCAACAGCAGTATGAGAGGGTGATTGGGTACGTTTCTGGCTCACTCAATTGGACACTGACTAACATATTGTAGACCGATTGCGTTCCATCCCATCAGTGTTATCTTCGAAACGCCCAACCATGCCTCTCTTCTAGAGAAGGTTGGCGTGAAGGACATGGTATCGGACGTCATTGGCGAGCTGCTTCGTTTGGCCCAGGCCAATGGTTGCAAATTTGAACCCGAGTTCAAGCAAAAGACCATTGATGAAATGTCCAAGGTTTCCGGAGAGAGCATTATGTGGCAGGATTACGTCGCTAGACGACCCATGGAAGTCGAGACTTATTTGGGTTCGCCCGTCAAATTGGCTCGAGAGTCCAATGTCTCCGTTCCTAGAATCGAGACTCTCTACGCCATCCTCCATAACCTCAACCTCATCAATCGCAACAGACCTAAGCCCGGTGATCCCAATGCGAATATCATGCCCCCCGCTTCGCCTTCTACACAGCCCTTGCCTCGAATGCCGTCTCAGAACAGTCACCGACCAATGATGAATGGCATGCCCAATGGCAACGGAATGCCTCCTCGACAGCCTAGGCCACGGAACTCGTCCAACTTCAGCCAGGGCGGTATGCGTCGTGGCCCACCACCGATGAACGGCGGACCACCCAACGGCTATCCTAGACCCCCGCCTTCTATGAACGGTGGCGGCTCCCGCCAACCTTCAAGGAGAGGGTCACTTGAGGAAACCAACCTGGAGGAATTCTCCCACCTAGTGCTTTATGATGACATTCCTGAAGGCTCTGAACCATCTGTCAGCGGCGACCCCTCAGATATTAACATGCGAGAGCGAGAGATGGCTCTGCGACAGCGCGAACTAGCCCTACGTGAACAGGAAATGCGAATGCGCCGGGGCCCACCACCTGGTCCTTCTGCAGGCCCTGGGCCTCGTCGTGGTCCTCATCCCATGCGTAACAGCAAGCAGGTGTTTGACGAGGAGGATGAAGACGACGACGATTACTTCGATCCAACTGCCAATGCCGGTCCTCCACTCATCGACCCAGACAATTTCGATATGATGAGCGTAACATCGAGAAAGAACCGCAAGGCTCCAGGACCTTCTCCTGGCCAATTCCGCCGCAACCCTGACGATATAACGCCACCTGTCCGAGGTGGTCGATTTAGGCCCAGCTTTGGTCGCAACCGAACTAGTCAGGCCACCCACAGCACCATGACAACCGAGAATATTCTTGAAGATCCTCTCATGAGCTGTTCATCGGATCGATATGGGTCTGTCGATCGGGGAGCAATGAATGCGGGCTCTCGAGCAAATTCACTGACAGCCGCAAGGCTTGACGAGATGCAGTATGGGCCCGGCCCCGGGGGTCCTCCAGGAATGAATGGTGCCTATCCTAGACGTGCCAGCCAGTCCCCTGGTAACCCTTACACTCCATCTATGCGAGGCGGCAGCCGACGAGGATCGCCGCCTGGTGGCTACGGCCCAGGCCCTGGCATGAACGGGCGGCCGTCTCCTCCGGATGGTGTTCGTCAGCCTGTCCCTCGACATCCGCCTGGTCAAGGCAACTCGGTAGCACCACAACAAGTTGAACAACATATCGGGGTGAGCGCCCTCCATCAAACTAAGCCTAGGAATGTTCGCAGTCTGACGGGTAGTGCGAGCGCCAGCGCGGGCAGTGGTGAATTTGACTCAGAACAGTCTGCAAACAGCAGTCAGGGTAGCTTGCCTCCACGACCGCCGATTGGTGTGCGTTAGGATGGTTCTACACGGCGATAATACAGCAGGCTATCCGCAACGTTAATGGGTCTATCCTGCGACTCCGATATGACCTTCATTCAAGAAGACTCTGGTTTTTTTTCCTATTCTGGAGTTTGGGCTTTGCATTTACACCGTGTGCAAGAGGATCTTGGATTGATCCTCTTGTCGACGGGAACTGTTCAGACCATGTGTACTACATATGCATCTGGGTTGAACACTTATACGACACGCACCTCGGCGAGGACGACACTTTTCATTTTGTTTTTATTATATGCCTCAGTTCCATCGAAAACACGAAACGACACGACAAAAGTCAAGAGTCACTTTGGACTATTCTCGGACAACGTCTTTTATAATTATTCCGGTCTCGGCACGATCGTACATACACATTGGAACGACCAAGCAGAAGTAGCCTATTTTTGGTAATACCGCATTGGAATCAGGAATCATGTTGTGCTTTTTAGCATATAATCGAATATTAGCTATTGCAGGCTTCACTGATGCGACGACCAGTCTTGGTTCCAGTTTGGCGCAAGGGCAATAACCATGTGTCACTGGGTTGGATTTCCAAGGAAGGCCGACGCCTCTCATGTGGAATGTGGTTTGGGGCTGAGTAACGAATGGGCTGGTGACAAATGCAGGGGGTAGATGGGTGAGACCAAAGGCATTGCGTAAAACGGGCAGGCCTTTGCTTTCTTTTGGTTGATTGTTGAAGCACCCTTCCAACCATTTGCATGGATACGCTATGAAAACTCAGATGGGCGTAGCAAATCGGGAGGGACTATGATAGGCATTGTTTTGACGGGGTTACACAAGCAAACTAGACTATGGACGGTTTTTTTCTTTTTCTTTCTGGCTACTTTGTTTATTGTGAGAAGTTGTGGGAATATGACATAGGAAACTTGTTCATGAGGTTGAAAAGCATTCCTATTGGAAACATACATAGAGTTGAACAGTTATAAGGCAGAGAACAGCCCTGTGATGAAATCCCCAAAAATTCTCCTAATGGTTTTATAATGAGTTATCTTAGTTATATGTCAAAAGAGCTAGGCGTCTGAAGTTATATATGTATATTGGATATAAGTGTGCGTGATACATGTCTTGCTAGCCTGCCATGCGAATAACTTGAATCCGATCATCAAGGACATGTTCCACCTTGATACTTCGGTTTGGTATAAGGCAACCAAGGTTCCGGTTTGAGCATACTATAGTATAGGTAGGCATCAGCCTCTGCCGATTATAAACAATACTAGTAGACTACAAAGGTCAAAGCTATCAAGGTAACAAACAGTGTCATAGGGCTATACACGGTCAACCTCGTACCGGCGTTAGGATCTTCACTCCCATCCGTGACGTTCCTCGGACGCAAGCACAGCAGTGTAGGCCGCACGACATCGCTTGCTAGGTTCAGATCCGAACGATGAGCACCCCAGTTGATCATCACAGTCCAGATACCACGCACAGCGTAATCATACGCCTCGTCCTCGGTCATCTTGAACTCTTCACTGCCTATCAGCTGCGGTCGTTCGGAAATTAGAGTGCCACCATCAAAAGTTGAGCTGAGATTATTCGCTGTAAAATGTGAGCGTCTTATCATGAAAGCTATCAAGTTGGACTTACGAGTGAAGCCAGAAACGCTGGCCTCACCGCTGTAATAGTCGTCGCATTCGTCAGGGACTGATGCAGGGAGCGAACTGCATCTACGCCCATCCCAGCTGTACTCTACCGCTGATTCACTTTGAAGAGCCTGAATACACTCCTCGGACAAGAACGAGCTGCAGTCGCCATCGTCATCTTTGCCATCATCGAGTGCACTGTCGCGAAAGTGTTTGGGGGACCAGATGCTGAGGCAGACAACCCAGTCCGACTCATTTGCGCTACTAGCTGTGTTCTGATCTGGCAACTCCATTCCATCTGGTGCTTTGATGCCGATATCGATGCCGATATAAGGCATGTCGGCCTCAGAGTCGTCGGTAACGTTGGCTACCTGGATGGTAGCCTCCCATCCGTCGACGAGCTCACTGTTCTCGGCAGGTGGGAAGCTCTCTGATAGGTTGTAGGCTGAAAAGGTGTATCTACCAGTCGCGTTGGGGTTCTTGAAGTACGAGCGCCATTCCTCTTCGCTTATGTTGCCTGGGGTTCCCCCTAGCCCCAAAGTACCATCGTATGCGGTGACGGATGAGGCCAAAGCTATAAGCGCCAGAACTGTCCTCATTTTCAGACAAAGGATATTCCGTGTAAAATGAAAAGTAAATTTTCAAGAGAGGAATAGAAGCTACGAACGATCTCCTTACTATATAGTAATCGTGCTGTTGCCTTGGTATGAGGCACTGCTGCCAAGATACGGATTTGAGCTGATAACTCTCGATCTTGGCAACCGTCATCATATGGTTCAAGCATCTTTTAGTGGCCAATGATCTCAAGGAGGTCAAATCCTTCCGGCTCGTCTCAATAAAACCCCCCATAAAATGAGACTGTAGTTGGATCACACACCCGTGTTTGCTGTCAGCTGTGACGTCGAATTGCAGCCAGTTGTCGATTAGGATGGGGTCTAGACCGAAGTGAATATCACTTGAAGGCTCCAGGCCCAATTTGCTGGTAAATCTCAGCCCCATTAATTTCAGAGGCTTGTCTCTCCGCTCATAGCCTTATGTATCTAGGGAAATTTTGCTTGAAAGTAGGTGTAGTAGTTTGATATCTGCTTATCATGACATCAACCCCCGATTGTATAGCTGCATTGTGCCCTCTTGGACAGAGTTCTCACCGGCTGCTTAGTGGTCCTTTAGAATCTTTGACAAGTGATTCATACTAGCTATTGTATTCTTAAACATTAAAGTCAGACATTATATAGGTAACTGTATAATATATGTAGTTGCTCGCCTACTAAAAGTGGAACATAACCTTAAAGCTTTGTTTACCAATGAGAAAAATGCCCCACCAGAACTACTGAAGTAAGTACAACAACATCACACACGACTCAGTACTTCTTCACAACCATCAACCAAAGAACAGAACCATCGTAGTTATGGCGACGCGTAACGTTAGCGGATCTCAAGTGCGTCAAAGCATGGCTACCAGTGGAAACGCTGTAAAAACAAGGCAGCTCGTGAGCTCCCCCCAGCTCTTTTCGTACACGCATCGCAGCTTTGACTCGCAGAGTTGGCTGTGATGCTAAACCCTGCTATTGACACTGACGTATACGTATGAAAAAGGCACAGCTGAACTCGCAACTCGCGCAGTTATCATCGAATCTCTCCGACACTGAGAACTTGCTTCGCATGACGAGCGTTCAGGCAGAGGCGATGCGGGGATTGGGCAGTTGGCATGGCGGACTGTAAGTGTTTAGGCGTCGGCAGTTACTTAGAAAGGTGCAGTGGCTTACTATGGACAGATTCATGGCGGCAAGCAAGGTGCTAGGAGAGGAGAGCGTCAAAGAGGCTGGACAACCAGGAAAGTAATCGGTCAAGATACAGGCATCAAGGGGCACAGGCGTTAGGTTTATCAATGGACATATGAAGAAATGCGGCGTGTGCCATATTTTATTACACGACTAATGAGTCTGGGTATCGAGTAAAACGTCGTCACATGTAACCAGTTTACATGGCACAGCAATCAGCCCGGTCCTTATGCTTGAAAACATGTGTCTTTGCGCATTGTGTATTTCTTTTGCGCTTCTGTTTTGACCCTTGGCCATCATCTGGCTGGCAGAGACCAAGTCTCTTTGTTCTTCCAAGTGCAGGAGAGAAAGAACAAGATGTCTTTCTGACTCCAAACAGCCCCAAAATATACCCGGTCAGATGACCTTTTAGGTATGCTCTACTGGCAAAAATTTGTTTGCCTCGTTTGGGGTTTGCGTGCCAATCGTGGCATTGCTGAGCAATTGTTGTTCTTGTATTGGAACTACAACTCCCTTCTTTGTAACTCAAGGGCCCAACGTCTGGTCAGGTGTTGGCTGAGGTGTTGGTTCCTGCTTCTTTGTTTCGTTGTTGACATCTTGTGTAACCTCTTGACCATCGAGTTTGCGTAAGGTCTTCCGCTTTTGTCTCGGGGCACTGACTGGGTATCTTTTAACATTGCCGCACGTTTTGCATTGGATTGTGAGAACATCGGCCCATGGCTTTCGGCCCCCTTTGCTAGCATTCTCCACGGTTGATGTGCAAGTGGTTCCCTCAATCTGAAAAGTATCGCAAAACTTGCAGATTGTTTGCTTCATAGCCGGGCTTTGTCGAATTTGTGCTTTTAGAGTCACGGCTCGTAGGCTCGATACAGCCTGGCGAGACATGTTTTGCAGTGCCTTTTGTTCGTTGACTGTAGATGCAGGAGCACTGTGCTCCTGGTCTGTAGACGAGGATTTTGATAAAGCAGTCTGACCATCTTGAGGTTGTTGCTTGGCAAGATATGAGGCTGCTTGGTAGAGGTATGATGCCCTAGAGTAGATGATGCGGTTCTGAACGCTTCTTTGCTCCTTTGGTTTTGCCATCAAGTTTCAGGATGAAGAAGAAATCTTTTGAATGATTGCTGAGTTCAATTTGTTTAGAGTCATCTGAAAACTCCAGATAGAATCATATGTTAGTACATATCGTAATTGACACTGTGCTTCTATTGTTGTCACGTGCAAGCTGCGCGCACGGGCCAGTCAAGTCAGAGGGCGACCTTGCACTGCTCCTGCCTGCTTCTAGCACCTCCCTTCTCAGCCTCAACAAAGACTCTTTCAAGTCATCCTTGGAACGAGCAACTTAGGTTCTCGATTCATTTCCCTTCTCTCGCATCTCAATCCTGCTTCATTTTTCGTTTTATTCATCCTTTCACACGACTGCGCCGTATTTTCAACACCCTACGACTACGCGCCGCGTACGTAGCTCGCGTCAGATTCGTCAGCGCAAAGGACAGCTTTCGCGACAGCTTTCGCATCCGGAACTCTAACCACTCTTGAATCTCAATCGGCAACATGTCTCACGAGGAAGACCTCATCGACTACTCCGACGAGGAGATCGGTGGCAACGAGACCGCCGCTACCACCTCCAACGGCAAGAAGGGCGAGCTCGCTGCCGGCAACAATGTCGACAAGAAGGGCAGCTACGTCGGTATCCATTCGACTGGTTTCCGCGATTTCCTCCTCAAGGCTGAGTTGCTTCGCGCCATCGCCGACTGCGGTTTCGAACATCCATCGGAGGGTCAGTCCTGATATTTTAATACCCTAAGTCATCATATCCCCTCCCTTCAAGCGTCCGTCCATCTCGCAAGCAAGAAGAAATGGCCACTTTTCCGCAATCGTCATTGTCGTCGTCGGGGGCGGTTCAGGATGGATCTGAGAAATGGTCCGAGCATCCGGGCGGAATCAACCACGGGTGAGAGACGTGGTTCTCCGCAAAACCACAGCATTGGCGTCATAGTTATCGCGCGAAAGCGGATAAGACATCATTTGTTGTCGCAAACGGATTCTTCTGGTATAGATAAGGGCGAAGCGAAGAAAACTTTCACGGACGTCGAAGACCTCTTGGTGCTCCTTGGCTATAGTTGCACAAGCAACCACCTGGTCTTCGAGTGCTGAAATTCAGGTCGATATCACGCCCTTTGAATCACCATATCAATGGGAAATGCGAGAATTTATAATGGCTAAGCTGTGACGATGGACGGACTCTTGACATTGCACCCGTCGTTCGTTGCTTCTTAGAAACCCACTCTAACATCGGTTTGATCGACAGTCCAACAAACCTGTATCCCTCAGGCTCTCCTCGGTGGTGATATTATTTGCCAAGCCAAGTCTGGTCTAGGAAAGACGGCTGTGTTCGTTCTCGCTACCCTCCAGCAGGTCGAGCCTGTGAACGGCGAGGTCTCTGTTGTGGTTATGTGCCACACTCGTGAGTTGGCCTACCAGATTCGCGACGAGTACAACCGTTTCAGCAAGTACATGCCGGACATCAAGACCGGAGTCTTCTATGGTGGTACTCCCATCAAGACCGACATGGAGACGCTCAAGAACAAGGAGACTTGCCCTCACATCATCGTGGGTACTCCTGGCCGTCTCAAAGCTCTCGTCCGCGACAAGGCCCTGCGTCTTGGCAGTGTTCGCATCTTCGTCCTCGATGAATGCGATAAGATGCTTGACCAGCCTGGTGAGTCGTAACTCTGCACTCCAGGAGCGATAGACACTAACTAGGTCAGATATGCGTACGGATGTGCAGGATGTGTTCCGCGCCACTCCTCAACAGAAGCAGGTCATGATGTTCTCTGCTACTCTGTCTGAGGAAGTCAAGCCTATCTGCCGAAAGTTCATGCAGAACCCTACCGAGCACTATGTCGACGAGGACACCAAGCTCACTCTTCACGGTCTTCAGCAGTACTACATCAAGCTGGAAGAGAAGGAGAAGAACCGCAAACTCAATGAACTTTTGGATGATCTCCAGTTTAACCAGGTTATCATCTTCGTGCGTAGCACCGTCCGCGCCACGGAACTCGACAAGCTCCTTCGAGAGTGCAACTTCCCTTCGATCGCTGTTCACTCCGGTGTCAGTCAGGAAGAGCGGTAAGTTCTCGGTCTACATAGGTGCGACCTATTTCTAACTGTGTATAGTATCCGTCGTTACAAGGAGTTCAAGGAGTTCAAGAAGAGAATCTGTGTTGCCACCGACGTCTTCGGACGAGGTATTGATATCGAGCGCATCAACTTGGCCATCAACTACGATCTCCCCAACGATGCCAGCTCCTACCTGCACCGTGTCGGTCGTGCTGGACGATTTGGTACCAAGGGTTTGGCCATCTCGTTCGTCAGCACTGACCAGGATCAAGAGGTGCTCAAGGAGATTGAGAAGCGATTCGAAGTCGCCCTTCCGTAAGTCATCTTTACTTTACGATATGGATCGCTGTGCTAACTGTTTCCAGCGAATTCCCCAAGGAGGGTGTCGATGCCAGCACTTATATGGCATCTTAGAGTGCCGGACGAAGCTGTGATGGATATCATCACGACGAGAGTCAACTTTCTTTCGCTGCCATGGACCGATGGTCAGAAGCTGGGAAATTGGTATTGAGAAATTGAGGCGGCGAAGGGCAAAAGTTGCAAACAAATCCGGCTTGGTCATTTGTATTGATTATATTGAATGGGTTTTTTCGTGCTACATTTCTGGTTGGCTTCGACAAGCCTGGATCACCTATTGCGTTGCCATTTTGTGATGTTTGTCCTAGAACCCGAGTATTGCGAGCCACGTGTGGATCTAATCGACTCACTTGTCTTGCTTTATGACTGTTTGTGGTATCTTGTTCAATAATGGAGGTCATCTCAACGGATTCGTACTTCTCACAATCAGTCACGCCAAGCCTATCACCCACGATGGCACGGGTTCAGAAGTTTTTTTTCCTTGTCATATGAGACATGACTTTTCCTTGTCGGTATGGACTCAGGCTAAGTCTCTGCATTGGTGGCGTGTTCATGTTGGTGTGTATAGACCAGGGTGTTGTAAGAACAACAGGCATCCGTGTGGTTGGAAGTGCAGCGTATGTATGTAATTGCAATCGTGAATGTAATGGTGGTGGGTTTGTGGCTATATGTCGGTTCCTGTAGGGCAAGGCATTCATTTTTAATGGAATCATTTGTCTGTCTATGGCTGTGTCCCAGGCGATGATGAGTCGGACTATTCTTGTGAATTGTTCAAGAGGTATCCGTTACATAGGTAGGCGGTTTGACATCGCGATTACCGAGCACTGCTGCCTTCGGCGTTTCTTGTGCAGTTGCTGCAGTTACATTACGATAGTATGTCTCACTCTGCACCTTGACTAACATGTGTTGTTGAACATGTACATACAGCAGAAGACTACGCATTTCTACCATGTTCTTTTAAGGTCATCAGGGGTTTCTTCACACCAGATGCATTGGTGTGGGTTCTCAAGAGGCGTTCTTTTTGCCTTTTGTGGCCGACCTGTGAGCGATGTCGGCTTTCTTAATCTGCCGTCTGCTAGTTCTCGGTATAACGCTATAAGCGTATTTACTGCCTTCCCGAATGTTGCCTAATCTGACACGGCTTACTCCGTAATCTTCACGATCCAACAGATGATGACGATTGTCGAAACGTTGGCAGTGGGCGGAAGCAATCCTTGATTCGGTCCTCCTCACGCGCGCGCCTCGTGCGGTCGGGGATTGCAGAACCAGGGCAATGCCTGCGCGAGGCGTGGGCAGAGCTAGGCAACCACGTTTTCAAGGCGGGTTGTTACTGTATCTCTTAAGCGCGCCTTGGGATCTGACGGTGAGAGAGAGGCCGGGGTAAATGTAAGACTCCAACTATGGGACTTTGTGACTTGGCCGTCTGAGATAAGATGCCCCGTCGCTATTGTTGTCAACTACGGATACCAGGCGGTATTAACAACCCGGAATACGTAAGCTGTGATAATGCTCCGCCGAGGATGCGTCTCGTTCCGCCAGGTGGAAACTTTGGTGAGCGGACGGGGCCCCGAAGTAGCCAGCCGGGGTCGGAATGTGGGGTGACCTTGGCAAAGGGTTCACCGGATGTTCATGTATGGCTGGGTTAGTCATTCCCGGTGGCAGTTCTGGTCTAAGAGACGAGATATCGTGACTCTGTCAACTCCGAGATCCCGTGAGGGGCTTCCCTCTGCGGTGCGTCATGGCATCTTTAGTCCGCATTCAGCCATCCGGCCGTACGTAGTTGGAACTCAAGGCGGCAGTGCAACACAAGAATAGACAGCACGAGAGATGTGGGGTTGTTCGAGAGGATGCTAAATCATCCAGGGTAGACTTGACGCGGGTCGATATACCCAGGTATACGGTGTAATGTGAGCCTAACAAGTTTAATACGACACATATCCGTATTTTTTATTCTGGCTGCGTAATCTCCATGCCATCTCTGAAGAAATAACATCTTGCGTGAGAGCTGGTTAAGTTCAAGGGGCTGCTCATTGTTCTCGCTGACTTGATGCTGAACGCAGGTGGTTCGGTCTTGAGCAACCACCACTACATTATCAGCCTGTGCAATCGAACCGAATCTGGATTAACACAAAGAAGGCCCAGAATGTTCATTGATGCGTGTAATCCGGCGCCAGGCGACGAGAACACCAGTTCGTACGCGGCACTTCCGTTTCGGATCAGCAGCAGTGTTTCGTGATACGAAGGAGTCGGATCCCGCAACTCATGAACGCATTAGCTAATCACCAGAAAACATCGAGCGACCACCAAGAGATTTGTTACTTCGGAACTGTTAAGGAACCGGCGACCGAACACGGAAAGGCCATGGCCAGTGCTGAGGTAATGATTTGTACAACCCCTAGTGAAATGACAGCACAACAGGCGAGTGGAGATGAGTACGGCAGACCGTAGAGCTCGGTACGTGCAGTTTCTGAGCCGGGACTTCTCGTGCAGATAGAGAAATTGGTTGTCTGTTAAGGGGCTGGTAGCGCCGCGCCACCTAGTGGGTGGTGCACGAGCCATATGAAGGAGATTCATCACGCAGAGGTTCAAGTGAACGATAAACAAAGGGCTGACGTTTCACCATCAAGCAGATGTAATACGGAGAAGAAAGAAAAGGAGTCCGCGTTCATCATAGCAACCGACAAGGAGGTGTCAGTGTAGTGGAAGCAAAGTCATGATAGTGCTTGCTACCGACGACCATGACCATCTCTCATGATCTGGCCTTGGATGATTAGAAAACACATCATCGCACAGGTGTAACGGTTTAACATGATGACAAGACACAGATGATGGCGCCAGTTATTCCATGCCAAGGTAAACGAAGGCACCTCGAGATGCCCGTTAACACACAAGAATAGCAGGAAAATATTAGACTCGAGCTGACTCGTTAAAGTCGAGAAAGACAGGAACAATCTCCGTTGAATACTGCTGCCTGTAATTAATTCAAATATACATAGGCTTGTGCTGGACTCAACCAATAACCACCGAAACTCTTCGGCCGCCAGGATATTAGAGCAACGATGCCGAGGAGTCAAGTCAGTTCTCTGTTATGCACAAGCTTTGTATTCATTCTGCTGCTTGCCTGAGACGGGCTTTACCGGGACTGTCCAACCGCAGTGAGGTCATTGTGGGACGGACGGATTATCCGCGACCTGGACTAACATTACACACAGCGGATGGCGAGATATTTGGATCAGAGCCTTGAGTCAAAATAAACATGAGGCTTCTCTATATAGAAGACTGACATTCTGTACTTCTGTCGGTACGCCTCTCTCGGCCTGAGACGCGCGCGAAACCTGAGGCAAGATCTGATGCAGGTCAAAGGTTTTCGCCCTGACGAGTCACCATGGCCGGATTAATGGGCTTGGTAACGTATACGGGCGACGTGGTTGGCAAGTCTGAGACGAGACAAATCTAAACGAAAAACCATCACCCACACACTTCCCTCCTATTGGATTGTCTAGCAGTAGTGTGAAGCATGCTTCGCATCATTGGTTAGTCGGCTTGATGTTGATGGCAGTGTGTGCGTCCTGTAGCAGATTCGTCAAAGAGGTAATTAAAGAAGCATTGAAATGAAATGCCTGAGCCCTCGGAGATTCGACGAGAAAGTTGGCCATCAAGCACAAAGACGAACGAGCTCCCTTGCTCGTAGAACGTGTCTTTGTGAGGCGAACATTCAAGAAGCGGTGGCGGAGAAAGCGGAGGAGATGTGCGCCAGGTATCTAGACGATAGCTGAAGAAGAGTCATCGCACATCAGCAGCCAAGTTTTGGAGGCTTCGATTTCCCCAAAATGGCCAGGCCCAAGAACAGGGCCAGTCTGAGTGTTCGATTGTTATTGGTTTGGCCCTGAAAGCGGCCCTGTTAGCTGTTGGATATCAGTTCTTGCATTGAGACTTTGGGGATTTATGATCTGCACCGAGGGTCAGAGGCTTGAGAGGATAAAAGCCTCTATCACAGGACAGTAAGACATAAACCAGGGGCAAACTGTAAATCGATGAGGCAAGGAGACAGTGGTGAGATTCTAAAACGAGGGATTCATGTCAAATGCTTACAGACACAGCTCACTGAAGGGTTGGGAGGGTGACTGACTGACTGACTGAGGTGACTGACTGAGGTGACTGACTGGTGACCGGGGTGGTCGGGACGGCAGGGATACGCGAGATGCACGAACCAGACTGTGTGCTAGCCAAGTGAAGTATCCAAAGATGAGGTGAGTTGAAGCAGTTGGGTCATCGTCACTTTACTAACACGGAAGCTGGAAGCTGTCGAGTGTGAGTGAGGCATGCAAGGCATCTATACAGTAGTTAACTCATTCCAAAATGAGGCAATTCTCTCAAATCACTGGAGGCATCAAGGCATTTTCAGGGCAACCATCCGAATGCACACGGCCCAGGCCAACTCAAGCATATCCTTTCTGCCTTCCTCTCCTCTGATGCATAGGTAGAGTCAAAGGGAACTGAACTTGGCGGATGCCTCGAGGGCTTGATCGAGGCCGGGAAGTGGAAGGGCAGAAGGTGGAGGTGGAGGCGCGCCCTTGAGGAGGGGAGGGAAACGCGCGCTGTTGAGTCCCAAGACCAATCAAGAGATGCCAAAAGGCAGACACGCTCTAAGGCCCATCGAGTAAGGCCGCGACCAAGTACAGACTGCGCGATCTGAACACGGTATTGCACGGAGCTGGCAAAGAGGGGCAGTGTCTCGTCCAGTGTGAGATGAGAGAGCGAAATTGAGAAGCACAATGACTGGCCGTGTCAATTACAGGGGCTTAGTTGTACAGTATCAACAATATCTCGATAAACTGTCACCGCGTACAGTACATGCTCCGCCGGCTAATCTTTGCAGCGCGCCGTAGGTACCAGTGCTCAACTCGACTCTCGTTCTCGTCTTGCTCACGCTGTCGTTGTCCCAGACATTCAAAACTATGCCATAGCCCGCCGCTGCCATCTCCCGCCTTTTCCCCCTCCCCCATCGAACAGCATCATCGCCATCATGTTCGATTTCACCCTCTAAATCCGTCTCCAAGCGACTTTCGAAGTCTGCTCTGGATCGTGTACATCTCCACTCTCCACAGCGTCTTGTCTTGATCTTTGTTGTTGTTTTCACTTTGGTACTCTCCTCTCAATCCTCGAACATCACACCTCGCTCAACCGACCCTCAGTCAGGCCGCAGCGGCATTCACTTGCACCCTGCGACTTTTCACGCTCACTCTTTGCCGCCTGACGGTGTAAAGAGTCACAGTTTTTGACTACGTTGGTCTTTTTGGCCTTCGAAATTCCAGCACTACACTACACTACACTACGCAGCACAGCACAGCACTGCCTGGGTCCAGTCCAGCCCAGTCCAGCCCAGCCAAGCCGAGCCGAGCCCAAGCCCGAAAAGGTTGCTCATCACCCTCAAGGGACCAACCTTGCCTCCCCCGGCCTTCGCCCGCACCGCACCGCACCCGTTCGTCCCCTAAGATCGCCTTCTCAGTAAGGTGACTTTCCCGAGAAGTGTCCTGTCTGTCTGCCACTCGAGTGACTCTTTCGTGTCATTCTCCGGACTCGCTGTCTCCTCCCATCACTCATCTCCTGTCATCCTCTTTACCGTCTGATTCAATCTTTTCCACCTTTTCCTAAGCCAGTCTGTTCTATTTCTGTTCCCTGTATACTTTCATTACTGCCCCCCCCTGCACTACACACATTCTCTCTCCAGGCTACAACCGGCTATCAGCTCCTTCGCCACACTCACTGTGCTGTGACGAACCAGCTGTTAGTCATCCTTGGCACAAATCAGGCACAGGCTCCCGCAGCGCATACACTGTCACGCAGTCTCCGAGATCGCCAGTTGGCTACCACCTGCCACACGCCCCCGCCGCTTTGCCTGGGTTCGCCACCGTGCAAAACGAGAAGAGTCACATCCAACCACGCCAGGCTGTCACTCACCACCTCAACGCCTCACGCCTCGCCCCTAAGGCCACTTTAAACAAGAGTCACCCTGTTTCGGCTATCTAATAAACCCTTCCATCACCTCTTCAGGTCATCTCATTCCCCTTCAGCCACACGTTGTACCTTGCATATCAGTTCAATCAACAATACCGACTTGATCTCCATCTTTGATCCTCGACCTCGATCTCCGACTCCAACCTCAACCTAGATCTATATCCGCTCTTCGCCCGCTCCGATGGTAGCCCTGTTCTAGGACTACCATTCGCTTCCGACCTCGCTTTTGAGATTTGAAGCATTGTCGCAATGCCTTTTGAAAAAACCTGTATTATTCCTGTCGCCGTCTCCGCTTCGTCTTCCGGTCTTGTCGTTTGTGTTATCAAGTCGCTTCTCGGCTCCTTTGTCTAGACGCTACCTGCATTCACACCTACGGATTATTTCGAGACAGCACTTACACACGCTGTCACGGAGTATTGCTATTCGATTCTGACCTCGCGAATTATTACCGGTAAACCACGATTTGATTGGTTGACTTAGCCTTCGACGGCGACTGGACTTACATCCTGGTCTGAATTCCCTCTTCAGGCCTATTATAATTACCACCCAATATGAAGTGCGACGCGACCCTCTCGCCCGCATCCAACCCCACCCTTCGATATGCGCCTTACAACACATCTTTAGCCTCTTCCGCCTCGACCTCTACTACTTCTGTTTGGTCCGACACCGCCTCTCAGACTTCCGACGACACCTCCATTTCCGCCCATTCTTCCGATTCGGATTCATGCGACTCTTACTTTTCGAGCAAGGCCGCTGTTGTTGACAGCGCCCTCAACTTTCGACGTCGTGCTCAACGGACCCAGACGGAGGCAGTTCCTGCTGAGTTGCGTCAGAACCCTCGAAGAACTTCGAACGGGCCTCGTGCTGCCTGCCCTCCTGCCCTGGTTCGACAATCCGACCGAAAAGTGAACTTCGTCGATAGCCTTGTTGGTATGTTGTGACTGGATTCTGATATATCGAACGTATACTTAGCCATTACCCTTCTAGATTCGTCGACACATATTGTTGAAGCCATTTGGCCCCTTTCATCTGTGGTTTGCCGCAATGAACTGGGCAGCAAGGCAGTCCTACCGCTGCGCACCTTCATCCAGGAGACTCTGCGCCGATCACGGACCAGCTATTCAACTCTTCAGGTTGCTCTCTACTACTTGATCCTCATTAAGCCTCATGTTCCGAAGCACAACTTCACCATGGAGCAGCCCGAGGATCGACATGCCGATCGCGCCCTCCAGTGTGGTCGTCGCATGTTTCTTGCAGCTCTCATCTTGGCCTCCAAATACCTCCAAGACCGAAACTACTCTGCTCGGGCCTGGAGCAAGATTTCGGGGCTCAACACTCAAGAGATCAACCAGAACGAGATTGCTTTCCTGCTTGCTGTCAACTGGAAGATGCACATTGCCGACGAAGTTTTTCAACGGTGGACCGACATCGTTCTCAAGTATACGCCTCCCCCAAGCGGTCCTCCTTCTCCTGGAGGCGTTTCCCAGACTGTGTCCCAGCAGGTCATGGACTGGAAACGCATCATCATGGGTCTCAACCCCGAGCTGACCAACCTCGCGGCCTTGATCCCTGCTGCACCCGCTGTCCCAAGGTCAAGCGACCTTTGCGCGCTGTCACCCCGCAGCATTCTCAATCTTCCTCAGGAAACCCGTCCCACGAGCGGCAACGACTCGGCCGAGCCTACTCCCACTCCTAAGTCATATAATACCCCTATGGTCATGGAGCCTGCGCCAACCGGATATACTCCTGGCCGTTTGGCCCCGGCCTTGGGTATGCTGCCAACTCCTCGGCTTACTCCTCAGAGCAGTGGACTCTGCACTCCTGCTGCGAGTGCCGCTTCCCACATGCTTAACAAGAGTTCTGCCATGGGTATGGCTATGGCTCAGGCCAACAACATGAACACTGCTCAGTATCTTGACCGTCTGCCTGTTTCGATGACCTCGTCGCCTCAACCTCACTGCCCTGCTCGTCGATCTTCCCTCGCCAATTCAGTCTCAACTGCCTCCTCGCCTGAGTCGATGATCTCGGATTCTTCACGCTCTTCGCGTTCCTCTTCCATTTCTTCTGCTTCATCGCTTGCTAGCGCGACCCTCAGCTCTTCCAGGCTGGGTATGCCGTCGCGATTCCGAGCGTCGAAGCTTTGCAATGAGAGGCTGAGCCAGAAGCCGACGATCTCTTCAGTCCCTGAGGATTATGATGTGCACTGCTATACGTCCTCTCCTGAGTCTTACGCCGGCCCGGTTGGTAAGCTCGGGGACTTATCCTTGGAAACACCATTGGCAAGACGACAACAGGAGCTTGATGATATGGCTCGCGATGCTTCTGATGCTGCTCGTGCTCTGCAGGAGCTCCAGAACTATCGTGCAGCTGAGGTTATGCCCGCGACAGCCCCTAGAAGTGGTACAAAGCGAAGCAGAACTGCTTCCATGGACAACTGCCTTCAGGAAAACGTGCGCGAGATGCTCGGCGGTCGTTACTCTACCCAACGTCCTGGTTGGCCCGATACGTTGATTCGCACTCGAGGAATCACCTCCGAGTCGAATCTCCAGGTCCCTATCCGACCCAGTCTGCCTGGCACCGGCAAGCGAGTCTGCTGCTCTGCCGAAGCGGCCCAGGGCTACGAAGTTTCGTCTGTCCACCCAGCCATCGGCATTCGGGGACCTGGCATGTGGGAAGGTATTCTGAACTAAATCCCATCACACCTCGTTGGTCACGATAATTTCTTTTACCAACTTGATACCCGTCGATTATCGACAAGCTATATCTTTTGACTACAATGTGAAGAATTAATGTCGAATCAATATTTTTTCTTTGTCAAGAACTACTGAACTGAGTGGCCGGAAAGAAAGGAGTCTTTTTGCTAAAAGGCCTTTGATACCACAGATTCTGTATTGACGTGCTCGGGGAGTACTCGGTCAATGTTTCAATCTGGGCCAAAAAGCGTGTCATTTGCATGCGTATCTATCTAGGACTGGGCATTTGGGGGAAAATGGCGGCGAAAGTCTTTTTCCAGGCGATGGCAGAGTTGATGATCACAAATCTTGTATGACTAGGACGCCGCTGCATTTTCTGTTTGTATCTGTTGTTTTACAAAGCGTTACCGGCTGTATCGTTGCTAGGGGCCTTGGAAGGCGTACGGTATAGGACGATATTGGCAAGGTTACAAGGTTGAAAGGAGAGATGGGCAGTATAAGGGGAGTAATAGGTTTGATTCGCCATCAAAACTGAGCAGTCAACTCCGACCATCGAAGAGCAGCAAACTCATCGTCGAAAACGGAATCTGCAAGGTAATCGGTTTTCTTGCATCAACTGGAGTTCAATCTGCCTTTTTCTGCAATCAAGATAACCAGAACACCGCATGATGTCTGAGAGACACAGCCAAAGCTTGACTCCACTCGACCTCGTCAAAGGCAGACCTTGGGAACTCATGGCAAACAAACCAGTCGATTTCGGAAGCGGACTCGAACAAAGGAGCCTCGAGAATGATCTGAATTGAGGAGAGCGATGACGCTATGGCGAAATCTAATAGCTAGCTTGAAACAGTCCTCGCGATAGTGGACTCGTGGCAGTCGTTTCCATTCCCTTACGGAACCAAACGTTCGGATAGAAGAAAGACGTACGAGCAAAAACCAAGACAAGCACGAAATCAAAAAGCATTATGCTGGAACACTTCTTTTCGTTTACGCTGACCTTTCTACACGCAACTGAAGCGAACTACTCAGCTTCTGTGACCACGTGATGCACCAGATTCGAGACTCAACAAATGCCTGAATCAGAGCTATCAGGAGAGAGGCCTGAACCAGAGCCGTGAAATCCCGGAATCGCGTGGTTCATTGGATATGGTGTGCTCACGGTGTGTGAGTCATCTCTCCCTCGTCCGCTTGGCGCAGATTTGACAGGATGCTACTTACTTTTTCCTGTCCTCCTTGGACCCCAGAGGCCGGGAACCTGCCTGATTGGGCAGCGAGTGGCAATCATTTCGAGCCGTGTGTGTGGGCTTTGAAAAAAAAAGAGCCTGAATCCTGGTTGGTGTCGTTAGGCGAACATCGTGAGGGTTGAGTGTTGAGTGTTGTTGAAAACAGATAGCTGGCTTAGGTGGAGATGGAGGAAAACTTGGATGACAAGGGGGAGCAGAGGTAAGTACAAGGTAAGCATCCTGGTCTTAAGACCAATTCACGTGAAGTAGTATTGTATGTAGCGTTGCCTGTGCTTAAGTCTTGCCAAAGTCTTCTTGGTTCATGGTGTTGAGGGTATCGCGATACCTTACTCCACACTAACATAGATCTTGTAGCACACTGTAAAGAGGCCATCTACCCACCCCCCCTCTCTATAGACAGAAGTCTCTATTCTACAATCGGTAATATACCTTTGATCATCATGAACGCCGTTTCTCTCGTCTGCATTAAGTGTTACATAATGTAATGCGAGTATGAGTCCGAGACGACATATTGCCAGGGATGACCAGGTGTTCATGCAAGTGATTTGATACATGATGAGCCACAATGACAATGTATGAGCTTGAGCTCTAGCATCAAAGAATTACTGTGCTCATGTACTCGGTTCATCACGGATCATACTCATTAGGGAGGGTAAGAAATTGGTATGAGGGTGCCGAACCAGTCATCCATGATCCAGGGCAGTCGGCGAGCTGAATTCGGTAGGCCGAGAGATGTGTTCCCCTGATGCCATTGGACTGTATGATAATGTTTTCCTTTCCGCTTAAGCGATATGAGTGCCCCCTTCGTTATTTGGGTGACCCTGGGGTGTCGAAGCCATCGTGAAACATACCAATCGTTTGGTAGACTTCTCGAAGAATTTCCTTGCCGATAACATCATCCCCACCCCATTTCAGACGTTGCTCGATACGGCGCCTTTCTTCCCGCGCAATATCTCTAGGCAAACCGCGACATAACCTGGTGAGCTCGATCAAGTTTGTGATCAGCACATTGGGCTCAGGGGCGTCGATGAAAGCATTGCGAAGACAGTCTAGCTGAATCTCCCACGATGTCTCATCCTCTTCCACGCCGTAGATTCTACCACCTCGTCGGAACCAAAATAGGAGACGCAACCTTCTCTCATCCCATGGACCGGTGATGAGAACTGTTGGTATACGTATCCGTGGATGGACATCGCACCCACCCCATCCCTCTACCTTTGCAAAGGGTTTCCAGGTTAAGACTTCTTGATAGTCAGCCTCAAAACACTTTCGGGAGTCAAAATGTCCTAAGCCGCCTTCAAATTGATGGTCGTGGCTGTATATAAATGGATCGCCGTCCATATCAAGACACGGGATGTAGTGCTCATAAGGTCGATCTCTGGCGTAAGTGTCTGCCCAGGTTTGTTGAGCTTGGAGAATGAGCTCTGTATCCACCCAAGGTAGGTTTAAGATGGCCGACTATGTTATCGCGTTAGAAACCCAAAGACGTTGTTCAGATGGTGCAGACGAACCTGAAGATGGCGATCACCACCAACTACAATGCCGATTTCGGGGGCAGCACCCTTCTGAGGGATCCCAAAGAATTGATCCCACGTATCATGAAAAGCCCATATAATAAATCGTAGGAGGGTAGCACGGCCAGACAGCTTTGCGCCAATGATAAGTGATGAACGAGGCAGGGCGACATTGCCACTGTAAAGGAAGATGCTCTCTAGAACCTCGGCAGGAAGAGCTTGTAGAGCTGGCCTCCAACGAGTAGCTCGCGAGGCAAGGACATTTGAAAGAGAGCGCTTCATCTTTTTGAGTGGGCGAACTTCGCCGTTGTCGGGGGTAAATGTGGCAGTGGAAGTGCTCAAAGTTGATGGAGGTTTGCTCGCAGATGGATGTTTTCGCTTGCCTCTGATCCGAATGGGAGTAAGGCCCATGACGGGGCTGCACTATTATAAGAGTTCAAGTGAGGAGGAATTGCTTGACAATGTGAGGATAGGCAAGAGATTTGAGTTGGTGGCAAGCACTGGGCTGACAGAACTGTCGATTTTGAAGCCGATATGTACCTACGTCAGGGTAGAGTACTGAGTTGAGGTTGTAAGGGCGGTCGCAGAATAATTGAAGGAAGGCCTTGGTTGGTATTCTTTGATATATTGGTTTTGGGAGAACGAAGTTGCAATTAAGCTTATGAGAAAGCTAGGACGTTGTGGGGAGAAAAAGTTGGTGTTGAAGTTACAACTGAAGATGCAAGAGGACGGGACTTTGGGTATGTATTAATCTTAAAGCATAGCAATTATTTCCGTGTATAGAAGAATATGGAATCAACATATGATAATACCATGTTGAATCTTGAGTTAACTACAATTCCTACATATGTAGTCTTAACCGTCTTGAATAATGCATTCTCTCAAATCTTCAAGCCAAAAGCCATGGATGGCCCGTGCACCACCCGAGATCCGCCGCAAAACCGATAGCTTGGTCCTGGCTTTTCAACTTTTCCTCTATCGTCAACGATAAGACATTAAGCGACGCTGGATTGCATCCATTCCAACACCAATGCCTGCGTAATTCGATCGAAGCGCATAATTCGAATCCTTAGTGATGCAGTCAACTCTGCGTCTCCCGGTTCCATCTCGAAGCCTGCTACGATTTCTTCGGTGCCAGTCCAAGAGGGCCTTCTCCAGCGCAAATCATGGCCAAGATACAGTAGCCCCTCCGACCTTATGTTGCCGCGCTCGAAGTTTGAACACTCTGGCGATACGAAAGCAGTCAACGGCATTGAATACGACATGTGAGCGCCGAGTCACAACTTTGGAATCTTCACTCTTCGACCCGGATCCCTTTACGCGGAGGTTGCGAAACCCAAGCCATTCTTGGACATCGCAAAGCAACTTCAGTACGAGTCGAAATGCGCGCAGTCTATTCAAATGGCGAGACTCGACACCGAGCCATATGCCAACATGGGAGCGGCTTCGAAGACTTGCTGGAAGAAAGGACGATAAAGCTCTGAAGTCGGATGACTTGCCCAGTCATGACGAGTTCAATGACGGCTCGTCTATTTTCAATAGTCGCCGGACACTTGCGGCCAAAGCAGCTTCTGAGCCACGACTGCGCTGCACAGAAGTTGACGAACACGGCAATGTCATTCTGGTCGATGGAGAGTTCAAGAAGACTGAGCTTATTGCTAAGGTATGGCCGACTAGATGGTGGTTGGATCTTGGTCAACGTGACACTTACAATGCTTGTCTTCCAGTTCGGCTTGCTACCTCGAGACTTGCGAAAAATCGATTCGTCCACCCTACCTCACATCCTTATTCGTCCCTCGGCCATCTTGCTCAACCTGCTCCATCTCAAGGTCCTGATCAAGCATGACCGTGTCCTCCTTTTTGATATTTACGGTTCCAAGACGTCGTACCCCCAATCAGCCTTCATGTACGACCTGCAAGGCAAACTACAACAGAAGAACACACAAGGATCGGGTTCATTACCCTATGAGTTTCGTGCCCTGGAGGCGGTGCTGACATCAGTGACATCTGAGCTCGAAGCCGACTTCGAGGCAGTGCGCGAGCCCGTCATGCACATTCTCAGCGAACTCGAGGATGACATCGATCGAAATAAGTTGCGCATGCTCCTGATCTTGTCCAAGCGAGTGAGCACCTTCGAGCAAAAGGCCAAGCTAGTCCGAGACGCCATTGAGGACCTCCTTGAAGCAGACGACGACCTCTCAGCCATGTACTTGACAGAGAAGACACACGATCTCTTTAGGGGAGAGGACGACCACACAGAGGTGGAGATGCTATTGGAGTCGTACCACAAGTTGACAGACGAAATCGTGCAAGAAGCTGGGAACCTTGTGTCTGGTATTCGAAACACGGAGGAAATGTAAGTATCGTCACTGGCTTATCTGTTCATCTTGCTAACTGATGCAGCGTTCGTGCAATCCTCGACGCTAACCGCAATGCCCTCATGTTGCTCGATCTCAAATTCAGCGTGGGAACCCTAGGCTTGGCCATGGGTACCTTTCTCGCCGGCCTCTACGGCATGAACTTGGAGAATTTCATCGAGGAGACCAACTGGGGCTTCGCAGGCGTCACTGGTATTTCGACCATTTGCTCGCTCATTGTGTGCTGGTACGGCCTGGTCAAGCTACGCCGTGTGCAGCGCATTAAGATGATGGTCGACGAACGACCACGAATCCAACGTGGACAAGGTTACTTCCCAGATGATCGCATGGCGCTGGGACTACTTGATAACAGAAACCGCGAGATGCTGCGGCGAGTCAGCAACCAAAAGGCCGTGTCACAGAAGAAGAAGTGGCTGTAACGAATTGGCACATTGCATGTTGGATGATATTCAGACGTCCCTGAGTAATGTGTGGCACGGACAAGCCACACCCATGTACAAACTAGAGCACATCACCAGAAACTAGATGCCTACTCATCTCAATGAGGTTGGAGTTGAAGCTAAAGATACCCAAATGCGGACAACAGACACACCATGACAAGGCGCCATGTGGAAATGAACACCAATGACATGGCGTGTAACATCCTGTTTTCTCTCCTCTGACCAACTTGGGCCTTTGATCGTCCCGGTGACACAAGAGTTCCCATTGTTTGATCTCATCATGACAGCGTGACGTCAATTATGATTTGTCTAGAATCCTCCTTCAACTTCGCTTATCAGGCACGTCAAGCCTGACAAGCGAAAATCATCCATTGGCAGGGTCAAGGAGTCTGCAGGGGATCATTCAAAGAGTGATTGTCCTGACGTCGCAAACGCAACCTCAGACAAAGGATGCGGCTGGGCTACGGCGGCAATAAAGAGCAGCCGACCTTGATTTTAGAGATTTGCAGCCACATCACACGTCATACAGCCAATCAGACGTCGCCCTTGCAGCTATGATTCACTAGCCACAGGGTGTGGCTGGCGTCATGAGGGAAGATTGAGATTGCAAACTGACGTCAGGAACGAGCATGACGGAAGATAAGGTACGGCAGGCATGATCCAAGAAAAAAACCCTGCAGAGCACAAGCATTCGATTTCAGATATATAAGGAAGTCAAAGGGTAAAGGAAAGAGAATCATTTCCTAAGCATACAACAACAACAACAATAATACCTACAATCTACACCTACTTTTCAGTCTGCACTCAGACCGCTTTGCGCAACTACACCTAAACATATCCACTTACACATAACAACACTTAAACACTACAACAACACAACACATCAAAATGGGCGGTGTCATGTCTTGCGTAAGTCACCACAGCCTCAAACATGTTCTACCCCAAGAACACAACTAACAATCATCACAGATTCGATCGGCTCTCCAGACCATCGGAGACGCCATCATGGCCGTCATTGGCGGTATAGGCCGCATCATCCAGGCTGTTGTCGGCGCCATCGTCAGCTTCTGCGGCATCATTGTTCGATTCCTCACCTGCGGCTACTGCGGTGGAAAGGGTGGTGGCCGACGACGCGGAGGGTCGCACATGAGGTCGACGAGAGTGTAACCGACGGCCTCAAAGGAACGAGTTTGATGGAATGAAGAGTGGAAAAGAGGAGAGAAGCGACAAGATATCCCGGTAGATTGCGGAGGAGTTTGCGACTGTTATGAGAAACGGCCGTCTTTGGTTTCTTTTGTGTTTTTCCTATGTATTCCTGCGTTAGCATTAGGATACCCAATCCTCAAGTCTTTCTGCGAACATTTCTTGATACTCTTTATTATGTGACCACTATTGTTTGAAATCTTTAAAACTTGGTACATGAAGTGAGATGACTGGGCTTGACTGAGGCAGCTGTAGCATAACGGGACACCATTTACAAGCATAATCATACTCGTCATGATATGGTTTCGCATTTTCACATTAATCTAATCATCCTCTTCCATTACATTACGTGTAAAAAAGCCATGGATTTGTCGCCCAGCCGCTGTGCCTACTATCGGCTCCAGCTCTTTCACTGACATGTTGGCAATCTCACGAATATTTTCTGTCTTGAGCACCAGATTCTTGATGTTCTGCGGTGTGACACCAGGCACAATGGCAAGCATGTCCTGTGGCTCTTGATTAAATGCCTGCTCCTCAGCTCGAGTGTCCTTATCCAGACCGGCCCTGACAGCTGCGATTGGGTCTGGCTCATCCTCCTGCGTCTTTAGGGACTCGAAGATCTCGGCTGTCTGGTACGGGGACGAGGACCAGATGATGCGCAGTTTGGGAAAGGCCAGGGTTAAAAGGACGAGCTTGGATTGGAGGTCTGATGACAAGTTGGTAGGGTTAACGCTGCTCAGACTCCCAGAAAGATCGGCGAACGGCTCTAGAGTGAAGGACTTGTGCTGGTCAAACTCAATCAGTAACATCGCACTCTTGTAATGCTGAAACATGGTCTCAGCCTGGCTGTAAAGTCGACCGTCTTTAAACGACGAGATCAAGTCGCTGATGGACTTGCGCTCTACACAGATGTTCGGTGACAGGATATAATCACCGACCGTGAGCATGCACGGGACAATGACCATGGAGCGGCCGTGAAGCAGCGACGGTAACGACGAGCGGAATTCTCGTACATCTACCACTACGCGCGGTGGTTCCGCTGTTGCTGCTAGCCTTCCGCCGCCAGCAATTCGAGTATTGACGGTACGAAGGAAAGCCTCTTCAGGATCTTCGGCGGGATCAACCGTCATGACCAACGACATGCTTGCCCTCTCCTTGATGAGCTTGGTAAAGGCGTCCTTTTCTCGTCGTACGGATGAAAGATACTTCTGCTCCTCGACTGAGCCACCGTAGTACATGAAGTAGACCCTCACGTTCCTGTCGTTGTGCGATGACCGGTACACCTCGACTCGGCGAATGAAAGCAGCGTCTGGCTCATACATGATGATGTAGCGTGGTTTGACTTCTTCGAGGACGTGCTCGTCTTGGTCTCCATCATAAGCATGAACGACGACAAGGTCCTGCATGTCGTACAACTTAAAGTAGTCTTCCATGTTGTCGAGAGGGTCCGCTATAACCTCTTCTTTCTGCTGTGCCTCCTCTTCCGTGATCTGGACCTCGGCCATAAGATCGGCGACTTGTCCTGGCTTCTCAATGTACTGCATGATGCTCCCATTCTCAGCACGGCCCGCAGTTGCACCAGCATTGCCTCCTCCGCGTGTGCGTCGCCTCTTGTTTGCGGGAGCCTTTCCACCCCTGAGCCCTGCAAAGCCTGGTCGAGTGTCGGCAGCGCCGTTGAGAGCCTTTTGATTCTCAGAAAAGAGAGTGGCGCTGACTTGAGCAAATTGCCTTTTCCACTTGAGGTAGTTTCGCAATCGCCTTCGCATCATGAATGCCGCAGAGGGCTTATCTGCATCCTCATCATCTTCATCCACCCGCTTCTCTACTTTGGGCTTGACATGCATTGTCTGTAAAAAGTCCCGGAGTTGTCTACACGTATCGGTGTTTGAGCACATGATCAGTATGGTGCCGTTGGAATCGTCTCGAACCGGAGGCTCAAAGTACAAATCGCGGTCGATCTCTTCCAAGACCTCAGCTAAAAGTGCCCATTTGGGAAGTTCTTCAAGGACAGGCCTTAAGGAATCGATATTATCTTCCCGGGCTGCCTCCTTGGCGCTAGCAGAATAGACTCGCCGCCTTGCAGTATCAAAAATAGTCTGAGCGGCGTCGAGGAAAAGCCATGGGGATTGCGATTGTCGGGTGGATCCTGGAGGAGGAGAGTGTGCGGCGTGTATAGTGTCTAGATGCTGAAGGAACGAGACAGCATCATAGGATAAAATGGAGTTGAGCATGCTTCTGAGAACTGTCAAATCATTGACAATCTGCTTGGTCTTCCAGCTCACACGATGCCAGTTGGGGTCCAACTGCCGTCTAACAATGACGTCAAAGTTCTTGAGAAGAGCGCTGTCGAGGTTCCAGTCGTCCATTTCCAGGCCACTGTTCCCCTTCTTGAGCTCGTGGATGCTGACTTCGACACATTCCATGATGGCGTTCTGGATCTCCCGCATCGAGTCCGTCATAGGGACCTCGAGCTCGATAACCTCGGCCTTCTTCTTCCCTTCCAGGGATTGCGCGACAGTGACATGAAAACGAGGCCAAAGCGAAGCTTTTCTTAGAAAGAGGTTCCTCATCAAGGTTGCTAATGGTGAGAAACCAGTGGTAAATGGGTCGGGGTTATCAGAAAAGGCTTTCAGAAAGCCAATCTTGTTCTTCTGGCGGTAAACTCTTAGGATGAAGGCCTCGAGGGATGTTGCGACAACGCGATCGGCGTGTAGTACAACAAGACCAGTGATGGATTCGGGATTCAGTAAGCTCGTAAGAAGGTCTACCACCAAGATTCGCGACGTGATGCTGAATATTCCACCCCCAGAGTACATCTTTTCTCTTGCGCCGACACTCTGGAAGTCTGTATTAACGACCGTTAAGCCGCGCGCCTTGGGAGACATGCTGATGGCAGCATGCTCGGCCAATGCCTCCCCGATCCAGCTATTCTCTCGTTCTTCGGCGCCGACTATGATGATTAAGTTGTTACCGGCCGCATCGTAGGAATGAAGGAGGTTGTTGACCAAGCGCATCAGCCCGAGGCCGCGGGCGATAACGACAAGCTCATCTTCGGCGCGAAGCTCCTGGAACAGGTTCTGCTGGTATTCCTAGACAACAAATCAGTTAATGTGGTAAGAAGCAGTCTTTGGTTGACTTACGAGCGGAAGTGAAAGCTTCACTGGCTGGGGAGCATTGTTTGCAGACATGCGGGCCGCCCAAATGTTGGTGTTTGCAGAATAGATGTTGTTAGAGGAAGAGATGGCTGTCGTGGATGATGCATTTGCGATCCTAGTGGATAGGCTAGGAAGCTATGGCGGGGAATTTCCGACTTGAACCCATGAGACAAGGCAACAAGCCATGATATTGGCTAAATGTTTGCCTTTATGATGGACATCTTTAAGAAATGGATGAGGAAGTAAGATTTATTAGGGGGAGGATCATCTATATCAGTGCATATGTTGTTGCCGTAGTTGCTTTGTACCTGGACCATTAACATGCAAGTAATCCAGCTGGAGAGTAAACAGCTTATTAACCACACTGAATATCAACCAACCTGCATGGAATCGAATGTAGCATAGGATATCTAATTAATAAGAAGCTTCTATTTCTTAAATTATTTGATAGAGGTTCCCTCAGAATAACTACTTACAGTTTCATATTCGTTTCTTATAAAAATGGGCCTGTCAGTCGCTGAGAGAGTACTACCTGACAACGTCTTATTGTGAGGCTGATTACGAGCTCAGGCTTGATTTCCCAGGCCAGTCATTTTTTAGTTGCCCTTCTGCATTAGTAGAAGTTATTGACGCTGGCCAAACAACCAGTTATCTTGTGAAATGCTGGTGGTCACAATTGCTAAAAGCCTTGATTTGGCCGGTACTGTGACGCCCACTTACACACATCGTGCACACCACATTCATCTCAACACGTCATTTTTGAGATCCTGCAGAGTCCTACCTAGATAGGAGTGGTCTCGACGTCGGCGGTTTTTGCAACACACAGCCAATTAGCAGCTGTATTCGACCTCTTGTGACACTTGCCCCAAGAGCTTGCGTTTCTGTCCGTCGCGACTGGCGCCACAAAGCAGTTCTTACATACGTACTAGGAGGGGAGACGACGTCATCGCTCTACGCAGTGTCATGATACCTCACCTACAAAAGGACACTGATATCCAACACATCGACAAGATCTCAGATCAACTCAACCAAAGAGCTTAAACACAATAAAGACTTCTTTACTCGTTTTAACACTACAAAAACAAAATGCCTGGCACCGAGCAACAGAAGGAGGTAAGCTTCTCCGGAACCCCAATACTGCGCTAATGAATACTAATCGTCTCCTCAACAGGGCGAGAAGCAGTTCTCCATCCAGCCCATCAAGGACGAGGCCAAGGACAAGGTGTCTGCCTTTAACGCTCACCCCGGACCTGCCGTGCCCAAGGACATGCCCCAAGAAGAGGGTACCAAGGAGGAGCGCAAGGCCAAGATGGAGGCCCTGAACAAGAAATAAGCGGGCAGCTCTTGTGCTAGATGCTGCTTTGCCGACATGATTGTACGACTAGATATGGAAACACTGGGTTTTACGATATAATACAATTATACAACGCAACACAAGACATACCTACATGACTTGCATTTGAATCGTAGTCTCCATCCTGGCCAACGGCAACGTCGGTGCCCCTGCTGACGTGCAGCTTGCCCCTCCACGCGGCCAAGGTGCTACTCGGCGAGACAGTCGAGTTCATGAGGAGATGCAGTGATCTGGCGAATGAATCATCTGGAGTTGCAATCAAGTCGAGAGAGAGGAGGCAATTCCATATTATCAACAAACAAATGCCACAAGCCTTATCTCCAGCCTAACAATTACACCCGACCAGCAACCTAAGGACTCTGCTCGCATCCGTGCCGTGCCCCTTAAATGCTCCACCAACGAGAGTCCACCCTCGATGACAGCGATGGTCTTGCTAATCTCTGGCTGCCCAACAGTCGACCGCTGCCCTGCGAAAATTCTAGAAGCAGTAACGTGGCTGGAGCGGTGAACGATAGGATCTCTGGTCATGCGTGAGTTGAGTTGAGTTGACCGCTGCGTGGTAAACTGCAGTATCTTTGTAATATAGCACCGTATTAAAACTAACCTTGGGTGCATTACCAAGCTCGCATTCCCACCAAAAGGCAAACCTGTTGCTGTCTCCTGTCTGCACAAAGACGTAGTAGTTTGCCCCGCTTCAAGGCGACCACACGTGGCTGTGCCCAGACTTCCAATCGCTGCAAGTGCAAGTGCAAGTGCTACGGAGTCATTGAGGGTCTCACTGTGGCTAGTGCTCCTTTGGCTGTCTCCGACTCTTTACTCATACCTCACCTCAACAGCTGGTTCCCCACGGACAATCACCTTGACGTGCGACGGCCACCCGTGCTAACATACGCCATTCGAGACGGACCCTTTTCTTTCTAAGCCCGGAAGCTCGGGCGCTGCTCGTGCATTCGCTTCACAGGAACTCTTCTTTGCGATTGCGTTTCCTATTTCCAGAATTCGGCTGCCTCACGCGAGCGCCAAGCGATTCTGACAAGAGGAGAACAAGAGAGGCGCCACTCCGCGCGTCCAACTCAGGCGACAACTGACAGTTTCGTCTTTACCTTCGCTCATACTCTTCCTCACTACTCCTTTGCGATACTTGCCTCTACGACCCTCATCCGAGGCCCCTATACGATTGCGACGTCACAATGCCGTCTATTCTCAACGACGACGACAAGGATACCGTCAAGCGGTTCGTCCCTAAGCAGTCCAACAAGATTCAAGCTGTCGCTGTTGCTAGGCTCTACGTCGCCTATCCCAATCGCTCAAAATGGACATACACAGGACTACAAGGAGCCGTCGTGCTCGCCAACGACCTGGTCGGAAACACCTACTGGATAAAGATGGTTGATATTTCGGTATGCTTATGATGTGACCCCTTACGGACCATCCGCCATTTTCCCTCGTTGCTTGCTAACTTGCCCAGCCCACCAATCGAGGAGTTATCTGGGACCAGGAGATCTTTGATACGTGGAGCTACAACCAGGACCGCACTTTTTTCCATACCTTCGAACTCGAGGAATGCCTAGCCGGGCTGAGCTTTGTCGACGAAAAGGAGGCCAAGCAGTTCAAGAAGAAGATGGACGAGCGAGAAAAGAACGCAAGCCGTGCTACAAAGGCAACGCCTTTCGGAGGAGGTGCCCAGCCGACCCATAAGCACGGCCTGCTAGGAGGACTTTTTAGCCATCGTCATGCCTCCCATTCCACCACTCATCTCCCTGTCTCGTCGCCTCCGGAGTCTCCGCGAATGTCCTCGAACCCCATTCAACACCACGTTACAAGCTCAATGGTTAACCTCAATGGTTCGAAACCGTCCGAGTTTGCCTTGTTAGATGCCTTTGATCCCCTTTGGCGTGAGCGCTTTGGGGCGGATCTTCAGGAGAAGGGTTTGACAGACGACTTCATTAAGGAGAACCAGGAGTTCATCGTAGATTTCCTGAGAGAGGAGCAGCAGAAGGCTAGCCAGCCTCAGTCAACATCACCACCGCCCCCCCCTTCGGCACCAGCACCGAGTGTCAACGGCAATGAAGGACGTAGCTCTCGAGCTCCGCCGCCACCACCTCCTCCCGGCGGACGGCCCCATTCGGACGGACCTCCTGCACCTCCGGCCCCGAGAAAAGGCGGCCCCCCACCTCCGCCAGCCCCGAGACGATCCGGCAAGACCGAGACTCCCGCAAAGGAGCCTGCGCCGGAACGAACGCCATCACCCCCTCGACCCAAGTTTGGCGTACCTCCGCCATTGGCGGACGCTGGCAAGTTTGCTCATCATGAGCCTTCAAGGCCTGTCGCAGCGACTCCTAATCCTGGACCGCCGCCTCCACCTCGACCAGCCAAGACTCCAATTGAATCACAAAAGAACGAGAACCACAAGTTTGGAGTTCCTCCTCCCTTCCCTGGCGCAAGAGTACCTCCGCCGACACCCAGCCGTGGATCTGGTCCTCCTCCACCTCCTCCACGCAACGCCGACTCGCATCCTGCACCCGCGGCTGCTCCTCCGCCTCTGCCTCCCAAGGTTCCGACGACTTCAGCTCCACCACTACCTCCCCCAAGCTCCCGACCCGTGCCTCCTCCTCCGGCTGTCAGCAGCCAACCTCCTGCTCCCCCGCCTCTACCCCCAACGGCCAGTGTTCCTCCACCTCCACCTCCACGATCACCAACAACAGCTGGCGCTCCTCCTCCTCCGCTACCGCCGGCGAATCCTGTTGCTCCTCCACCACCTCCGCCTCCTATGCCACCGGGTGCTGGTGCTGGTGCTCCTGGTGCGCCCCCGCCTCCGCCTCCACCGCCGGCGCCGGCACCATCAAGTGTCCCCGCACCAGATTCCAGCCGCTCGGCCATGCTGGGAGATATTCAACGAGCTGGCGGTATCAACTCACTCAAGAAGGTCGATCGATCACAGATTCGCGATCGCAGCGGTGCTCAGGTTGGAGGTGGCGGCGATTCTGGCGGCGGCGGCGGTGCTGCCCCAGGAGCTCCTGCTGCTCCTGGCGGTGGTGGTGGTATGGCTGATGCTCTCGCCGCTGCGCTGCAAAAGCGAAAGGAAAAGGTCTCTAAGAGTGGTAAGTTTGCTATGCCTTTCCTTGTGCCGCAAAAGATGGTTTACTAACAAGTCTAGACGACGAGAGTGATAACGATGACTGGTAAAACAACACACAATAGTGTGGAGCTTAAGAGAAGGAGAGGCATAACGAGCAAAGCCGTCAAAAAGCTACTCGCTTCATTCCTTGTTTATATGACATGCACATATGGGTACGAACAAGGGCGTACGCATTAGTTAGTTGCAAGTGCGTTCTAGACCGCTAGGTAGACAATATCCATGGCTGTCTACGAGCATCTGTGTTGGATGTTGAGACGGTTGAGAGGTTAAGCTTCAAGGGGAACAACCTGCCTGCATGGTGTTGAGGAGTTGTTCCAGGATCATTAAATTGAAAGGCATTACAGAATACAGAAGACAATGTTAAGCCATTTTTTGGTCACGTCCTGAATGTAGGGGAAGCATCAAGAATATTTATGAAACATTTTCTTGTCTTGTCTAAACCAGTGCTTTTGAGACGAATGCGATGATCGTAATGCGTTAAAAGAAAACCATGTTCGTCCAGTACAACCAACAAACAGAACAAGACAGAAAACTCAAACATGATATTTAAAGTTGAAGAGAGAGCGACATGCCGTGACGTCCCTCCCACCAACGGCCGTCTGAGACTCCACAGCAACTACTGTCGTGGGACCCGACGCACAGAGTATTTTTGGTGCTCGGCTCCGGGTTTGAGAGAGAAGACAGTATCAACAACGCCAGTCGAGGAACATACTGGGTATCCTTGACCAAGACGTCGGGGGCTCGGTGGAGAGGAAAAAGGGGTAATGAGGGGTCTTGGAAGAGGGCTTAAATGTCGTCAATGTCGACCTCCTTCTTGCCGGCGGCACCAGCATCAGACTCATCGTCTGAGTCAGCGTCGCCGAACTCGAAGTAGGCCTCGCCATCCTCGCCCTGTCCGAAGGAGTCGGTCTCGTTGATCTTGGCGTTCTCGGGGAGCTCGCCGTAGGACTTGAGGGTACGGGCCTCGTCGGCAGTGTACTTGAGGATGACGTCGCCCTTGTTGTCCTGGAAGTCCCGGAGGGAGAGGAGGATGATATCGCCCTGGTTGATCCAGACCTTCTTTCGCATCTTGCCACGAATCTGTAGGCAAAGGTTAGATCTGAGTTAGATGAAGAGGAGCCTTCTTTTATCGCTCTGGGGAATATTTCGGCCGAAAAAGTCTTTTCTTGATTACTTACGTTGGCGAGACGCTTGCTGCCGTCGAAGCATAGTGCCTCGAGACGACCGTTACCGAGCATCTTTACGACCTGAGCGTACTCCTGGCCGTCCTCTTTGAAGGTGAGCTCTCGACGCTGGTCATCGTTCTCCTTGGTACCACGTCTGCGGTTCTTTCCACCCTGTAAAGTGAGGCGTATTAGCGATGGTTTATTTCCTTTGTTACTCGCGGTGATGATGGTGGGGGCGGGGCAGGCGGTCGACGCGCGTGAAAATGCGACACCCGGAGGAAAAAGAAAAGGCGTCGATAAGACGAGCTGAAGAGAGGGGTAGCTTCCTTACCTTTCCCTTGTTCTTAGGCATGTTGGCGGGTTATGTGTTTGTGAGTTTGTTGTTTGAGAGAAGTTTTGAAGAGAGGAGAAAGTTGGTGATGATGTTGTGGTGTCGTTGACGGCCTTGGACAGAAAGTGGATTTTTCCCAAGGTTGCTCTGCTGACTGACCTGTCGGTTGGGCGCAAGACAATGGGGCGATGGGCTTGTGATTAGATTAGGTACTAGCCCAGGATGAGTCAAAGTGTGGCGGGTGAGTGATTTAGAGATACCTTCTGTGTGCTGTGTAACCGTGGTGGGGGAAGAGGTATTTTGCTAGCATGCATGCCAAGACGGGGAACCAAGAGGGCAATCACAGGCGGCAACTGCGACAAAAAAAGTCTGGTTGAAGCTGTGATGGAGGGCAGTCGCACCGCCACATGTGGCGCTCCCTAAGGTCAACCTTCGAGATGCCCGCATACCGGAGATTTGCGACGGAATCTAATATTCCAATAAACACCAATAAACTCTGTCTTTACCGGCGCATTACATTACAGACGGATAACCACAATCGCAGGCACGCTCAATCCAAACTCTGGCTAGAGTGACGAGATACGATATCAGTGGTAACATGATTAGACGCCTTCGGGCCTCGCCTTCATCATGCCCATAGCACGAGCTTCACCAGGACCTAGACTCTTGTCACGATCAACATCCTCCTCCCTCCGCCGTCTCTATTCTTCAAACACATCCGAGTCCTCCTCAACCCCAAGAAATACGCGACACCAGACATCGACGACAAGGCGGTCATCAAGAAGTACAAGATCAAACCCCATTGTGGAAAGACCTGTTGGTTTCTACATACCGCTTGAAGCTTCAGACCATGTGTTCCGCAATGGGAAAATGAGGACGAACCCGGAAGTCTGGTCGTTTCTACAAGAAACAGGTATCGACTTTAACAATTCCAAGGCATTGCGACTACACCTGGGCGCCGACGACACTATCCTAAAGCGCGAGGTAACCTGCAGAGTGCAATACACGCCTCAGTATATACTACATCCATATCACCTCCAATATCTCAAACCGCAAGGACATCCAACACTGCCGCATCTTATGGCCAAATATCGACGCAAGCTGGAGGAGGAGCCACTTTGGCTCTATACGATGGGAGGAGCGGCCAGTACTGTCGTGAAGAGCATAGTCCTAAGAAGGCTGGCAGGGGCGTTCTGGACGGCAATGAATGACCTAGGGCCTTCTAAGGATGGACCTCGAGGGACAATCCTGGTGTCAGTCGTCGATCCAGTAAAGGCGGCTCACTATCCGGCTCATATATTTGGCGAGGCTGTTGCAAAAGCCGTGCATAGAGAGTGGAAGCAGCACGTCGACGCGGGCACTCCGAAACCGACATCGGTTAAGTGGTAAAAGCTGGTGGTGGTTTAGTTTCCACGGTGTTTTGGAGGACTCGGTATATTTGGGATTCGCTGGGTCGATTCCCTGTTGGGTGTGTACCCAATGGAAATTTGTATATTAAGTTGAGTCAATGAGTGCAGAAGGAAGGAAACCTTGCTCATATTTTAGAACATATTTCATGATACCAACCAGTAGTCTGCATTATAGCAGCCAATCTTGATGGTTATTCCACTGAATATTATAATTGTATTCTGTGAGGTAAAGCGTATAGACGCATCTCATGGCACGGTCTATCGCATTCATTCTTGAAGGCCGTCTCTTGAGCCCTATTCTTGCTATTCAAGGTCTCAAATGTAACTAGACTGGAAGTTGACCAGGGGCTCCTTTCCATGAGCTGACGCATTCAAAAACCTTGTCTCCACAAGAGCAAATCACGGAGAAGCTACAGGTAAAAGGGAGCCTCATAGGTACCTATTGAGTTTCAGGGGTGTCGTAGCGACTGCGTCCCTCCAATTCAGGGCACCCTGCCGCCTGCTTTAGGTAGCCTGTAGGTAGGTAGCCCCGCGGGACGGGAGGGAAAACCAAGCTTCAGTGCACTGACGCTAAACCCCGACCTCAGACCTCGAGCTCCTTGTCCTTGGTTGGCTTGTTGGATTCCACGTCGACGTTCCATTACCATCGCATTCCCGCCAACTTCTACTATCGCCAACCTCCCTCGACCCCCTACGATTGGCCTGTTCAGCACAGAACGGATAAATTAGAGTATAGACGGGCGTATTCTATTATCGTCGTCTACTTTCTCCTTTCATAGATACCCCATTATTTCCTCCGCCCACGCGCTCCTCCAAAACCACAGCTACTCTCTGCTGCGATACCCGCTACGATGCTCGTCTCCCTCACTGTCGGCAAGGTCGATGCCGGCGTTACTGTTCTTCTGACGCCCGATAAGCGTTTGGTAAGCTCAATTCTTGCCCAGACCTCAAACATGTGCTAATCCAAGGTTCTTGCGCTTCTAGATCGAGTTCCCCTCCATTCTCCTCCCTCCCAATATCTCGTCCGGCAGCATCGTCGACATCAACGTTTCGCAAAACGCAACCAAAGAAGCTGCCTCCGATCGCGCGTTTCGCTCCCTCCAAGACAACATCTACAATTCATTTGGTGCTTCCGAGCCCTCGACTCCAGCGCTCCGCTGCCGCAATGCCACTCAGACCTCAGTCGTTCTCGAGTGGGATCCTATCCACCTTGCTACCGCCGACCTCATCTCTCTCAGCCTCTATCGAAATGGCCAAAAGGCCGGGAATATTCCCCGGCCGCTGCAGATGCACAGCACAAAGATCAGTGGCCTTGCTGTCGACAGCGAGTACACCTTCCACCTGGTCTTGCGCACCAGCGCCGGTACCTTTATTAGCGAACGCGTGCCTGTAAGAACACATAAGATGACGGATCTGAGGGGTATCACCATTACTACTGGCATTATGCCAAGTAGTGTCAAGGAAAACCTGACAAAGGCGGTTGAGCGCATTGGAGCCAAGATTGTGGACGGTGTCCGCATCGACACGACGCACTTTGTCACTACCGAAGGCCGCGGACAGCAATGGGAGAAGGCTGTTGAGAGCAACATTCCCGTTGTGCGTCCTGAATGGGTGGAGGCTTGCGAGAAGAGCGGCCGTATTCTTGGTGTCACAAAGTTCTACCTCGATGCGATGAAGCCTGGACCCATCCCCGAAGACTCTACACCTCCCCCGCCGCTACCTGAGAAGGAGGAAAAGACACTCCCTACACCGCCTGCTCAGAATGGTGAACAGGCAGCTGCATCAGAGGGGAAGTTGGAGGAGGGGGCGAAGGAAAAGGAGAAGGAAGAGGAGAAGGAAGAGGAGGAGAAGCCAAAGAGCGACGAGAAGCAAGACTCCAGCGACAGCAGTAGCGACGAGGACGAGGACGTGGAACCCGAACAAAAGGCTAAGGCCTCATCCCAAGAGGAGCAAAAGGTGCGATTCGAAGACAAGGAGGAACAGAAAGTAGCTCTACGACCAGCCAACAATGAGGAGCAAAGTAAACCTGATGAGGATGACAAGCAAGCAAAGTCGGACGATGAAGCAGAGGACGAGAAAAACGCAAAGACTGCACCGACACCCGATGGTGCATCTTTCCAGGAAGTGGAACTATAGACCAAGCAAGGTCTTTGGCATTTTGTTGATTCGAGTTGACTTTGGTTTCAAAGCGTGCCTTGATCAGATCGCGCATGGTCATGGTAGCCTGCGTGCTTGTTCTTGATATAGGGTTGTGTATGGTCAAGTGTGTAGGCTGGACTGGTCTTGGGGTAACGACACAGCAAATACTGGTTTAATTACTTATTATTCTCATGACTCATTGGTATTTGCCATCTCTGTCGATGCTACGTATTCATGTCTTTCATGGAAGAATCTCCTTGTTATCCCAATCCCAACACTTGCCTCTGCCATCTATGCTCATTCCTGTCGCAACACTGACGAGCCTGTCAGCGGCATACTTTGGGCTAAACAGTTTGCCCTCCTTTGTCCTATCCCAGAAATCCCTGCTTAGATCTGTTTTGACCGTTCCGGGGTGGTAGGTAATGGAGATGGCTTTGTCGCCGCAGCGTCCTCTCAAGTAGATATCGTAACTCTTGCCCACGCTGATGACGCCTGCCTTGCTCGCACGATACGAGAACCATCCTCCGGCGCGATTGTCTGACGTGGAGCCGACGCGGGCGGCCATGCTGAGCCACGTCGCATGCGAGGGCATCTTGACCTCGTCATCCTCGGGACTGTCTTGGAGCTCGACAGCCCGCTTGGGGAGGAACTGGTCAAAGTGCTTGATGAGAAGCATGGGTCCGAGGGTGTTGATACGGAGCTGCTCGAGGCTGGCCTCGGCGTCGATCTGGCTGGGCTTCTTCTCAGGCCTGAGGATGCCGGGGATGGCGCACGCCAGACGCAGGTGGTGTGTGTCGGTGGGGAAAAGGTCTGCAGCTCTAGATGCAGCGTCGCTCAGTGACTTGTCGTCTGTGACGTCGGCGTGAACGATAGAGAGGCGCTTGGCGAGGCTGTCCCTTTCGGGGAGATCCTCGAGGAGCGATCTTTTCACATCTTCTGGGTCGTGGCGGAGACGGGCTGTTGCGAGGATGGGGAGGGATGTCTTTTGAAGGAGATGACGGGTGAGGGCATAGCCAATTCCTCGCGTTGAGGGGGAAACCAAGATCCAAGGCTTGCTCATGGTGAAGTAGTGATGATTAGCAGACAGTTAGTTAGCTACCGAGATGTCAGGTTTGCGTCAATCATCATCATGGGCCTTAATTTAGATTTATCATTTCAATTGCATACTGGTACAGCCTATGACAGCTCATCTCATCCATGATGCGCACACGTTTTGACCAATGTTTTAAATATAATACGTCATGCAAGATCTAAGCTCAGGAACAGGAACGGGCCCGATCGGTGTGCGGGAAGCTTATTACCCGATTGGGTATAAATCAAGCTTCCCATTCGACTTCATCCTTTTGCCTGTATCTGTATATGAGTTGAATACCTAGTTAGCAGTCAAACTGCGTGACACCATTAGAAGCTGGTTCGGTGAGTTGGAACTAAAGTGCCATTAGTAGATAAGTGACTACCTTTGCGTAGATAATTAGATTACATAGTAAAATACCTTCTAGAGTTGTCATGACAGGCGTTAGCTAGGAAAATACACGTCTGGTGTGAGACTATACTATAGTAGTAGTTGTTTGAATATACAAAAGCGCAACGCTTCGCTCAGAATTAACCAACCCATCCTATACCCAAGATGCCAACACAAAATACCTCCCTTCCCTTTTCGTCACTCGGTCTTGTTCCCTCGTATCAAGAAACTATTCGGAAAATGACTGCAACAGCTTGTCGTCATCCATCCCAAGCGATCTGGCCTCAAAGCTCAGTCGCGATCTTCCAGCTAGCTCCCTCATCAGCGGCTCGATCGTATCAAATCCACTCATATCATCGCTCACACTTCCAGCTTCGAGTTCCTCTTTGGTCCTTACCAGCTGTTCCAGAAACTCCCGCTCCGACGTGCCCGACCTGGCCATCATCCGACCGCGTCTTGAGGGGTCCATCTGCGAAGAGCTCTGGTGACGCGCCTGCTCGTCATCCGACACCCATCCTTGCGCCCGGCGAGGTTTCTCATCTTGAGCGTTGGCGAGCGTTCGGTTAAGATTGTCCAACACTGGCACGAGTGCTCGTAGCCAAACGTCGCCGTTGCGTTCTAGCCGACGTACACGACGCTCCATTTCTCTGATTCGGTATTCACGGTATGCTTCGTATCGTCGCAACACCTCCTTCTCCACCGCAGGACTCTTGCTATCATCGGCCTCTTCTTTCGCCGTGGCCACCTTCTTCGTCTTAGCTCGCGGGCTCGTCGGTTCTTTGTGCATGTGCTCTTGATTTCGCGCAGCGCTCCACTCACGGCGTCGTGAAAGGGAGGTTTGATCGCGTGCTCCCTGCTTGTGAGCTGGTGATCCTTGGGTCGAGTGAGGAGGCGTTGGGGATCCGTTCACGTAAGATGCATCAGATGGCGGAATTGGCCAACTCAATCTGCCCCCTTCACACTTCAAGAATGTCTCACTCGCTGTAGTTTTCAAAGCAGGCTTTGCATTGGCAAAATCTGCACTCGCGCGTTTCTGAGGCGAATCGGGAAGACCGGATGACGGAGGGGGTGATGGCTTGACATTTGCAACGACCATGATGGGACACATGCTCTGGCGCTGCGGTGATCTCAGGGGTAGTGGAGGAGGCTGTTCTGTATCCTCCTCTGGCAACTCTTTAATTGTTCCCTGCTCAACTTCGGGCTTGAGGTCCGCCTCAGAAAATATCATGCTGCGTCGCTTGAGGGAAGCAGCTTCCATGTCCCTTTTCTTCTTGTCTCTCACTTTCTCGCGGCGACTTTGCGACGAACCATTATCCGGGTGGAGTGTGGCTTCTCCAGGGGCCTGCTTCGTGGGTCTGTCTCGAGAAACACGTAATGGGCTTTTTGTGATGACAGTAATAGGAGACTCAGACCGTTTAATCGATGACAGTATGCGAGACTCTCTGGCAGCCACTGGTTTCGCCTCGACTGGTTGGGCGTCTGAAACAACGGGATCGTTCTCGCTTGAAGTCATAATACTTTTAGAAAGTGATTGTTGGTAAGATCCGTCTTTAGACACGGGACGAGCAGTTGAAGTAGGAGTTTGGTGAGCTTCTGTCGTAGTTGGCTGAGACATCATGGTATCGATCGATAAATCCCCTAGCTGCACGAAGCGGCTCCCTGTCTGACTGGGAGCCCGCGATGGAACTTTGTCCTGGATACTTGGGCTGGCTGAGCGTGGTCCCCCCTGGTCGTGTTTCTGGAATTCTCGAGACTGTTCGTTAGCTTGTCTGACTTGATCCGGGGTCAGAACCCTCGGAGGAGGCGTCGTCAGAACGTTCAAGTGCTCGGATGTCTTGGCGTCATTACTTCTATTAATAGTTGCGGAGGGATATGGTCCTCCGGTGGTGGTGTTTTGAGATCTTTGGGGGATAGTTGAAAGGAGAAGTTGCGAATTCGCTGGGCTCACTGAAGGCGTTGATTCCTTGTCCTCGGCCACAGTCCGTAGTACTGTCACGACGCCCTTGTCGTTCAAGACGGCCCTTGTAGGCGCATATTGAGAGGTGAAAGGCTTCACGGTGCGGTGCTGATAGACGGGATACTGAGACCTGGGAGTTTGACCAAAGGGCGAGGCATCCAAGGGGATTGAGATTGCAATATGCCGATGCCCGCCTATCGTAGTGCCCGAGACAGCTGAGTCTGGGAGACGAATTGTCTGAGGCAACTTTGCGAGCGACTTTCTCCCCTTGGCCAGTTTCCTGAGTCTGTGCCATCGTCCCCTGTCATCGGGGGAAACGTTGTCAGGGATAGACATGAAGTTGCCAGAGGGCGGAGTGTGATTCCTCAGAAAGTCAATGAGCTCTGCAAGTCCATCATGCGGTTCGCCGGGCTCCTGCTGATGGATGAACGTGTCGTCGTGAAATTCCACATCCTTGGCAGCCTGGCTGAGCAGGTTTGATGCCGACTTTGCCCTAGGCCGGGTACGTGCTTCAGGAGACCTGGATGGCGGCATATAGTGATACTGAGGAGGCTTAGGTGAGGCGGTTGTGCGAGGATAGGGAGCGCCATTGCCCGACGTGACAGAGGCCTCTTGTTCAAGGCCAGCAACTTGGGCCATGCCGGGCTGAGTGACACTATACGCTCTTGCGCAACGATGCACTTGGATCCATGGAAAGGAGAGGAGGAAACCTGTCTGAGTTAGTAATGAAGGTATGCGGAAACTCATGTGATTCTGTCCTGTCTGACCTTGTACAGCGCAAACCTCCCCGTCTCTCGGGGCTTTTCTGGCGTCCCAGCCCTCGATGTGTGAACAGGAGGCGGGTAATTGCAGACCGGTGAGATAGAGATGGCTTGTTTGTATAACCCAAGTATGTAAGTCAAGTCAAGTCAAGTCGAACTAAAACACAAACGCAGAGACAGTGTAGCCACGATTATGACGAGATGAGAAGTGAGAAGTGATCAACGTTGGGTATGAGCGTGTCGAAGAAAAAAAGATGCAGGATTGTCATGCAGGGCAGGAGGTCGACGACAAGAGAACTGGAGGTCCCTGCCTTACTCCAAGGTAACTAAAGCCACCACAATGCCGTCACTCTTAATAGAACCCTGGACGCTAAAAACGCCGCTATTAGCTCTTAGCTTAGGCTACTTACCGCTGATTGTGGAAACGCTCTCGCCAACTGGTCCCGGAGCCCCCAATCACAGGCGCGCAAGCCCAGATTCATTGGAAAGGGGAGATCGTCATCTCCGTTGTTTCTTTGTTTTAGCGACCGACGGTCGCTGTACCGATACCGATAGAGCATTTCTACAGCAGACTGACGTGCAGTAGCAATTGCGACTTTGACGACGAGACGGTTAACCCAGCAGCCCGGATTCAACACCATCGGCGTAGTCAGTCTCACTCATTATTAAATTGTCCCCCTAGGTAGTCAAAATTGACTGGAGATCTCATTTTCCAAACCCATGGTTAGTCCATTTTCTTTTCTTTTTCTGCCGTATTTCTTTTTCTTCCTTCTCGTATGCCAACCACTCAAAATGATGCCCCGTCTCAAAATTCAACCTCTCGCAAGCCTTTCCAGAAAGGAAAAAGAAAATCGCCAAGGGTAGACAATTGGTGGGTTGTCGTCACGTATGTGTACATATTACTATGGTACTTCTTGTATTTTCTTCCCAACCACCTCTATTGTGAATCCAGTTGCACGGCATCACACGCACCAAGTCCCGAGATGGAGGGGACAATCTTCTTTCAGCTCTCACGGCTGTCGACCGCCTAAAGCCTTTCCGAGCGCCACTGCTGATCTCCTCTGTAAATGACCGTTGGTGCCACTACCGCGCCAAGTTACCGAAAGGGTCCTATCCAATTGCCTGGTTAGTGCACCAGCTTTGTCTTGAGGCCTGACGTATTGCACCATGTTCTCTTGGCATCCATTTAAGCTGGCCTCCTCACCAAGGCCACCGTCGTCAGCGTACAGTATAGACTACACCCTTCATTTGCCGTCCAAAATTTGCTGTTGTTCCACCAAGCAATGTCGTGTAAGCGATTGCAATACCTGGTGATACAGTCCAGTTCAAGCATCGGATATTGGTAGTCCCTGTCCCTTGACCAGGACCCCTGGTGTTATATACCCTGCTTGTTGAAATGACAGAACCCCTGCTCCAGCCCTTCGATGATCATCCTCACTACCGGATAATTAGGCGAGTCGATCCTTGCTACACGGGGTATAAGCACCTGAGGTATGGTTCTCGACATCACGTGACACAAATCAACCTCATCGACCTGGTAGATGGTTGACATCAAGTTGTGCACACGCTGTAATCTGGTGCATGATAGCGATTTCACTGTTGCTGCTGCTGACAAGCCTCGCTCTACGCTCCGAAGCTCTAAAATGGGCCCGGAGTCTTTCTCATCCAACTATTACTTGCCAAGAGGGGCCTACCATACCCCCTTGCATATCACCATTTGCGGCTCACTCGCGCGTTCGCGAGACGAGGTTTTCGCCAACCTTTAATCATGCAAGCTTTGAAGCTGAGAACCAGTCAGGCCTCGCTTCGTGCTAAACCCTCCCATAAATGCAACCGTTGCCTCTTGGTCCCATGCTCTCCGTCCGTGAATGCCTTACTTACGGAAACAAAAATGATGCATATCGCCCTCCAACGCCCGTGAATGCATGATGCTACGTATCCTCCTCTATGCCTATAATACAAGACCCCGATTTTTTATACATCAATTTTTTTTACCGCTTCTTTGGGACAAAAAGACTTGGCTTCCCCTTCTTGCGAGAAGGGGGCGGTGGTATAGGCGCCCGCCTGGGTTGCTGAGACTGATGTGAGCAGCAATGTTCGACAGCTGACAACTCGAATATTCAACATACCTGATTGTTGTTTCCACCATGAGTTTGGTACGACTCCGAGCTCGAGGGGCCTGTCGGGATTTTGGGACCTGTCGGAATTCTAGGCCCAGTCGGTATTGAAGGACCGGTTGGCGCTGCCGCCGGTGGCCTTTCGGGAGGTGTCAATCCCATCACCGACATAGCTGAAGGGTCTATAGGCGCTTTAGGCGCCCGGGGAGGCTTTTGTCCAAACTTGTTCATGAGTCCTCCGCCTCGAGCTTTGTCGCTTGCTACCTGATTGTTTGTTAGAAACCATGAGTGAGCATTATTGGTGTTATTGACGTACTCTCTTTGACATCGGCTGGTTCGAATCTGGGCCGTCGTGTGACCGTTTCCTTGCCTCCCCTGCCGGTTTGCTCGACGAGGTATGAATGACAGGCGGTCCTGCAGAGCGTGGCACAACCTCAGTCTGTTCGCCGCCTCCGAGGCCGGGTATTTGAGGCCCAGGAGCTGGTTGTTGAACGGCTGCGACACTTGGTGAGTTTGAACGAGAGAGTGCTGTTTGAGGTGCGTCCCGCATAACAACCTCTCGATCTTGGGGTTTGGGTGGCAGCGGGGTGTAAGCACCAGGCTTGGCTTTCTCGAGGGGTTTCCTGAACATTGACAGAATGTCGCCCTTGGTGTATCGATCTCTTGTCTGGGCATCTTCGATAAGCTTCCGCCAGAACTCGCCTTGCACAAGCGCTCTCGAGTCACCAAGAATCCAAAGGGACGACTTGGCACGAGTCAGACCGACGTTCATACGTCGAATATCAGTCATGAAACCGATACCACCCGTAGAGCTGGCTCGAACGCAAGAGAAGATGATGATCTCGCATTCGCGACCCTGGAAGGCATCAGTGGTGTTGAACTCGATAATATTAGTGATGCTTTCGCCGTAACGCGACCGGAACCGGTTCCTCAACTCATAGAGCTGGGCTTTATAAGGCGTAATGATGCCAATCTTGCCAGTCAAATCGCACTCCCGGTACTCATTACTGAACCGGTCATACATTTGCATAGCAACCTCCAACTCTTTGGTGTTGACCAGAGATTGGCCTTTGTGACCACGCTCCTGGACACCCTGAACATCAAAGAAGCGATAGGGGCCAAGCAACGCACTCTTGTGCCAGGGCTGCTGTCGGAGTTCATGCATATTTTGTCCATCGGCAAGTTGCCCTTCGTAGAACTCGCGGCTGGGAAACAAACTGATCTCAGGATGCATACGATACTGCATGTCCAGCAGGTGCACGGAATTTGGGTGGTTCTGTTGCATTCGGACGAACAAACTCTGATCGTAGCCAAATTTCGCTGCTGACTGTGACAAGACAGTAGGTGGAAGCTGCTTGGGATCTCCTACAAGAATACACTTGCAGCAGCCATACTTGAGGGGAATCAAGGCGCTCAGCTCCACACACTGAGCAGCTTCGTCGATGATAACCGTTTCAAACTCGACGTCAAGGTTCCGGAACATCTCGTGACCGCTACCGCTTAGAGTAGCGCACAAAACCTGAGCGTTGTTGAGGATCTCTTGCTGCACCTGTCGGCGGCGCAACTCCATCTCTCGAGCAACAGAGTTGCCGCTGCTCTTGTCAGCGTCGATTTGTTTACCGATCGACATCTGACGCCGCTTCAACTCCTCGAACTCCCGCGATAGTTTGTTGTACACAGCCCGGTCATCATTATCTCTAGACGCTTCCAGACGGGGACGCAAATGAGAAAGCTCCTCCTTGATCTTCGCAGCATCCTCGTGGAGCTTGTCACGGTCGGCCTTGGCTTTATCCTTGGACTGATCGCCCTCCAAACGGGACTTGACCAGCTCGTCCAAAGTTACATCTCGTACAGCAGCATTAATAGCATCACTCCTACCGAGTCGCAGTACGTTTATATTCCTAGTCTTCCCTGAGACTGTCTTGACCCCAGCCTTCAATCGTAGCACCAGTTCATCCACAGCAGCGTTGCTGGGCGCACAAACCAGGAGCTTTTTGGATCGGTTTTGGTTGGCTACACCAGGAGCACCATTCAGTCGTAAAGGTACGCCCATGGGGGTCCCTTGATTGCCCATCTGGCTGAGCTGTTCGGATAACAGGGTACCGACCATGGCGACAATGGTCTTGGTTTTTCCAGTACCAGGAGGACTATTCGTGTTAGCTTTGCTCTGGAAACTAACGATTAATTAACTTACCCTTGAATCAAAGTAAAGCCATCATTATCGTGGGCACCCAAAACAGCCATAGCTTGTCCGTGGTTAAGAGCGTAGTTCTCCATGCAGTTAGTGATCTTCTCTTCTCCGTATCTAAGAATAGGAGACGGTTCTGCGTTGAGAATTTCGTCCATGAGATCATAGTACTGCAAACTTTCCAAAGCAGCGTACTCTCGCTCGATTGTAGTCATGTTCGTAATCTTGACCCCAAATACGCTTACGTTAGGGGTCAGCACCTGTGTCATCGGGTTATTTCGAGAAGCCACACGATAAGTGATCTCGATAAGTTCCTTCTTGTAGGTAATACGATGGACTCTGGCCAAGCAGTGTCGAGCTGTCGGGTCAGTCAGAGGGTTTTCTGCTTCTGAGACGAGAAGAATGTCGCCTTCGGAGACACCGCGCTCCCTGCTTTGGACAACTGGCATGGTGAACGTGGCCTCCAGGTAACTATCAACACTCGCCCTGCTTGCAATCTTCATGCCAAAAGGCTGGGATGTTATCTCATCCTTAGCCGTGACAAAAGAACGCCAAGCTTCAGAGGCCAGCAAGGGGAAGAAGGTATCCTGATAAGTCCTGGGGTTGCTGTACTTCGTAGCAACTTCGGATGCCGCGGGACCATTAGGGGGGTCATTGCCACCGTGGAAAATATCCCAAGCCAAGATGGTGTTGTGCAGTCGATCCATAGGGGGGATCAACCTAGCCCTCATCTCCTTCACGGAGCGTTGCTGCCTGACCTTCTTGACGGGCCTACGAATTTTGTCGCGCAAAGCCTGTTGACGACGCCTCTCGGCCTCGTCCAGAGTCTTCTGGCCTCCAGTGCTGAGCGCAGCAAGTTCATTGTCAACATCTGACTCTTCATCTTCCTCCTCGGACTCCTCGTCTGAGCTGTTGACCATTATCTCGCTCCTTCCATGGTCCTTGCCACTGAGACCAAGGCTGAGAAGGCCCGAGCCCTCTCCAGGAACAGTCTCACCTCGGAGAGCCTTGGCCTTCGCGATAGCTGCTGCGTCGCGCTTGGCCTTTTCAGCCTTCTCTCTTTGCCTGCTTTCTTTAAGTGCGGAAATCGTCTTTTGATCAGGCACCATCGGTTTGGGCTTTGACTTGAGCATGGCTTTCGCCTTTGCCTTGGCTTGCTGTGCCTCCAGCTGCTTGAGGATGGGACTATCGATGGAGCTACTGAGTTCCAGGACATCGTCGCGGTTGGACCTAGACGAGGGCGTTGTGATTGTGCCAGTTGCGGAGGAGCCAGACTTTGACCAGGCATCAAGTTTGCTCTGTTTCTTGAGCTGCTCCTTCGGCTTTTGTGCTGTTGTTTTCCGTGAGACACCCAACTGATAGATTTGTACCTCTTCATCAGTCTGCCCTAAAGCTTGCAGAAGTTCGGCTCGCTGCTGGTCTGTCATATTAGTCGATCTAACATACTTGCCAGGGACACTAGTTGGCAGGCAGGCATCGGTGATCAACCGGCGTGAAGCAGCATTGATCTCATGATTATTTTCTCTGAGCCGAGTAAGAATCTTACAGAGGACTCGGACGGTAACATCCACAAGCCACTTGTCCTTTAAACGTATCATGTTCTCCATACCGCCGAAATGTTGCTTCGCGGGGATGAGAATTTGGGACATGGTGTCTTCCTCGCTTTTGCCCAGGGCCTTAGATATGGCTGAGGCAATAAGACCGTCTTCTGCAACAAGGGCTTCGGCGAGTTCCATGATCTCTCGACAGAACTCGGTCATGACAGCATTCTGAATGTACCGTGACCAGCCTTCAATATTTCTGCATGCAGTAGAGACGAAGCGCCATTGTTCGCTCCACCAACGCAGGACTTTTGCAGCAGACATGGGCTCCAGGGTCTTAACTCGCAGGACACCTGACATTGGGTCAGTCAGTCCGCGGAGAATGTCTCGACTCATGTTGAGAATAGGTCGGATAGGGCCCCATGGATTAGGCGGTTTCAAAATCCGCTCCAGAGCCCACACTATGGACGAAAGGGTCTGGTCAGGGTGAAGTTGAGACATTTGTTCAAAGGCATTACTTTGAGAAAGCTCTCCGGTCCAGCTCTTTAGCAACTCGGAAGCTGCTTCAGCAAGGTCTGATTCTCCATGAGTAGAGAGAGTGACGGTCCCTTGGAAAGCAAGACGATCGTTGAACAATGTGTTCAAGTCCGTGGCGTCCAGCTCGGACATTCGACCTAGTAGGTTGCCAAGGATCTCTACAGTTCCAGCGAGAGCCCGGTTAAAGTTTTTGCTTGAATCGCTCAGTTTGTCGTCGCTCTTCAAAGCTCTCACCTGTTCCACTCCAATCAAGGGTTCCAGTGATAGCACAATGTCTCTTCCCAAATCGATTTGTTCAGTTGATAGATCAAACATTTCGACGATGCCCTGCCAGAAAACCTTTGAGTCCCTTGTAACTGTGGATTGAAGCTGCTTGCCCTCAAGACAGGCCATGTATTCCTCCGCAAAGATTTTCATGTCGAGCTTCATGGCAGTTTGCATGGCCTTCTTTGCTGCGTTTGCCACTTGAAAGGTCTGCCAACCTTCTCTTTCTTGGCCAGGGGCACGCAAATTCCGTAGGATGAGATCCTTGTTTTTCATGACAAGGTTGAATGCAGCGCAGGCGTATAGATGAGTAGTCCCAGCACCGATCTTGGTGTCATGGTCAAGGAAAGTTGACATTGTCAACTGCAAGGCATCGAAGCCAGCACGAATACAGGCTGCCCGGCCCGGTTCCCCAATACTCTCGTCCTTAGCAAGCGACTGGAACAAGGTATACATTAAGACCTCGCAAGCATCATATCTGCGGTCGCGGCTCAGTGATTGTAGCCATGGATCAACCCAAGATGTAGGAAACGGCACAAGGGATGAGCCACTGTCGAAACCGGTCCAGCAATCGTCTAGGGACTGACGAAGTAGGTTCTTGTAGCCGGGGCTTGCAAAGAGTAGGTCTGCAATCACGTTAGGCCGGGCATCGCCAATAACGTCCCAAAAAGCCCGAGGTGCTTTCTTAAGAAAGTTCGTCAGAACTGTGATTGTCATGACCAAGACACTCTCTGCAGGACAGAATTGAATATGACGAAAGAGGAGGTCGTAAATGTGAAAACTCCCAGGCCTGAGCTCTAGGTTTCGTAAGCGTTGCAAAATGACGTCCGCAGTCAATGTTCTGAGTATTTCATTGAAACCTTGCCAGAACTGCTCCATCTCAGGCCAGAAATCTGCTGCTTGGGGATCTTTTCTAGAGATATCATCGATAGCTCTCGCGAGACCACCGCTGACAGCCCAGTCAAATTGTTCCAAGGTCATGGCGCTACTGTCAAGGTTCTGGTAGTTATCTGTCGCCCATTTGCGACGGTCCTGGTTCTTAAGGTCGAAGATGAAGTAGGTCATCCCTGGCAGTGGTTCCTTGGTTCCAAGCTTGAGGCCACTTTTGCCTTGCAGTCGCTGGAAGACAAATTGAAAAGTGATTCGTCGCTCCGGATCCTCCATGTATGGCATGCAGCACAGAGCCTCATATACAGAGATATGAACTTCGGAAAGATGCTCGCCGAGTTGCGATTTCTTGAAAGCAGTACCGCCCGACACAATCTTTTCGATAAATGACTTGGCCCACCGCAGACTCAAATCGATGCGCTCGACATCTCTGCGTTCGAGCATTAATTGGATATCGGCAACAACTTCTTCGTTCCATCGTCTAGCAAGGTTAACAGCGATACAAAGCCTCTGTTGCAGGGACCAACTCACTCGTTGAATTGTTGCAGCAGAACTCTGCGCTTCATATGCCAATTATAGACACAATCAGCGCAATGCTTTAGGCAGCCGTTGAGCCGCTCAGCAAGTTCCTCCCCCCATTTCCCTTGATTTGACTTATCGAAGCCAAAGATCAAGCAGTTCCAGTATGTAATCTCTAGTCGCTCCTTCCCTTGCTCAATCCGACTGTTCTTTTCTTCTTGCGAAATAGCCGAGTCGGGATCGTCCAAGAGTTTATAATTCTCGTTATCGTCGTCGCTGATCCGGGGGCAAAGCAGGTGGCATTCCTCGTTGAACCTTTGTATCTTCTCATACCATTGGCTGAGCTCTTCTTGGAGTTCCATCTTAGAGGGCGCAGATGCGTTCGCGCATCTCCCGATGTCGTATTAAAGCGGAGTGTTCGGAGGCAGAGCGAGAGGACGATTCTTCATGAGAGGATGGAGATGCGCTTCTCGGTCGGGGCAGAGGTGCCAGTCAGGTCGGGAAGAAGGAAAAGAGGTACTCTTCGATGATTTGTAAATAATTGGCCGTAATGTTGATGACTGGAGGCCGACGCAGGCGGGAATTATGGTTGAAAAGGAAAAATCAAAGTCGATGTTCAGAATGGTTGCTGGGGCACTTTTGTTGCTTAACGTCGGATCGCCTGCGGGACGGCACTGGAAAGTAAAAGAATGATGCAGCTACAGAAAAATAAGTCGTGAACATTTGCATGTGGAGCTCTGATATTACCAAAGGCCTATGTTGACTGGCAAGGCAATAAGCCTACGACTACGACGTGCAATTAGAAACGGGAGTAGAAAATCGTGGATGAGCGAAGCTTTGACATCCAGACAGCCTTTGGCTCGACGCGCTTGAGTTGCCGCGTTCCTGCAGGGGGTTTAATGAAGGAAAAGGTGGAGCAGTCGTCGCTGGGCAGCTGGTGAGCAGGTAAGATCGAGTGTCTTGTTGGTTGTTCGAATCCTGCATACAATAAAATTGTTGTTGCGTTTGGCAAGCCGCCCAGATAGATTTCATTCAATGATCACACCCAAGCAAGAAAAACTTTGAGAGAATGAAACGAAAGAACACCTCTTATACTCAAGCCTAACGCCTTATCTTATCTCAAACATTTAATCGCTGTCCTCTTCCTTCACCTGCTTCTTTGATCCTCCATATTGCCTTTTACCCGTTCGCTCGACAAGCCCGTCAAGAGGGCACTTCGATTTGTGCCACTCCTCACTTCCCTCGCTCGTGTTTGCCCTGCAACGGATACAGCTTCGCCCATGCTGAACAAACAGCTTATGCAAACCATATTTCAGATGATTTGGTATGCGAACCTCCAGATGACTGAACGTCTGATCACGGGTGGCTTTAGGCGGCACCCACTTCAACCATCCACTGATGCGGTGTACGTGAGTATCGACTGCAAAGCTAGGCTGCTGTAGGCAGAAGAGAATAACGCAGGATGCTGTCTTGACTCCAATGCCGGGGAATTTGGTGAGTGTTTGCATCGCTTCGTCTGGAGGCATCCCGTGTATGTGATCCAAAGACAGGATATCCTGTTCCGTCTTCATGATTTCAAGGTCCTTCTGACCCTGTGTTTTGCTCTCTGCTCCAGCAATTCCGGCTGCCTTTCCACTGTTCTTTTCCTGCAAGAAAGCCTCCCGTCGTTTGGTGTTCTCTTCATAGACCAGCTCTAGGATGGCTTTGATGTCTTTACCCTTGACCTGCGCCAATCCGCCAGTCTTGATGGACTCAACGATCGTAGGCAACGGGGCAGTTCTGACTCTGTTCCAATCGACGCTACCTTTTCCAATCCCTTTATCGACAGTACCAAAGGTGCTCACCAACCCCCTGAACGCTGCACTTGAGTTGCGATTGGAAGTGTTTGCACTTAGGCGAGTGCGAATCAACGCATCCAGGACAGACGGCACCTCTCCGCAACCCGAGACTTCAAGTGACGGCGCTGGTATTTTCTCAGGGGCTTTCGCTTCCCCATGAACTTTTGCCAGTCGACGGTAGACTTCCTCACAGGCATCTGCCGAAGGGGCTTCCCACTCAGGAAAAGGTGTAATGCCAGGGGTAAGTCCATATGGGTTGTCCTTTGTCTTCTTGACGACTTTCCGAACTGGTGCCTCCATTGCCACATCCATATCCTCATCCTCATCCTCATCTTTCACCTCCTTCTTTACAGCTGGTGACTTGATTGGCTTTTTCGCCAGGGGCTTCGTGCCGGGTTCATCGTCAGACTCGAAATATGAAGATTTGGCAGCTGATCGTAGAGACCTGCGGGTCGTAGACTCTGGCTCCTGGGGCGAAGGCGGGTTCAGGGCTTCGGTGCTTGGCTTAGTCTCAGGTGAAACTTCTTCGACTTTGGCATCTTCAACTGACTCTTTTGAGTCTTCTGGTGGAGTAGGGATCTTTTTGGCATTCCTTTTGGGAGCTCGGACAGGTCCAAGATTGTGCGGTAGTTCATCTAAAGAGTCCTGGTCGGTTTTTTCTTTTGCCTGGGTCTTTTGTCGTTTCGCGGGAGCCTGGTCTGTGGTTGTAGCTCCGCGCTTTCGTAAAGTTCGGGCAGTCATAGTTGATTGTGCAGATGGTACGCAGGTATGAAGGAGATGAAAGGCTTGGGGTGACGCAAACCGTGAACGCAAATTAACTAATGATAGGTAATATCGGGCGACAGTTGATACACAGACTCTGTTCATCACCCAGAAGCAAGTAAAATCGAGCCATTGAATAATAGCGATTGTCTCATCTTTCCATATCCTGACAACCCCCTTTTAACTATTCTTTAGATCATAGCTGATCACATCAATGACCTCAGCAATCGACGCAACGATCGCTGGGGTTATCCACTACGACATCGCTACAAGCCGCTCAGGCTAACCCCATTGGTCACATTTAACCATCACGTACCCTACAGACATCATAAAAACATCCATTTTAATAAATCATAGCTAAGACTTTCAAGAAATATCAGGGCTATATTATCAATAGACATCGGCCTCTCGTACTCGATAGCTTTTATCGGGCTTCACTCACCTTAACCATCGACTGGAAGAGGGGTAATGTCTTCGGTTGTAAGTGTCAGCGCAGCAATGCAGATTAAACACATCAGGGACAAGACAAGACACCGTGAAATAATAGAACTCATATCAAAGAAGTACAAGCAATGCCATGGTTTCGTCTAGTTCAATACAACCTTAATACTCCTGTTCGCGACTGTCCTCGTACGTCAAGGTGAACAAAGCCTTATATAAACCCTTCGTCAGTAGAATCTCAAATTGGAAATGCCAACGATTAAATGAGAATTATTAATATAAGGAATACTAGCTCTAACGGATAGCTACCTAACTAGGTATATAGACACAAGATATAGAAGTTAGGTGCTATAAAACTGTCAGCTCTGGCTTGCAGTGTCAAGGGCCGCTCGAAGGTGAAAGGGCACTGACTGAACAGACAGTGCAGACAATATAGCAGTCTGGGTTTTAAGAGGAACAACTACAAAAATCGATAGATATATGAGTAGAGATGAAGCCATGTGTGTAGTGTTCTTTGGTTGGTTTATATAACGAAACTATCCTTCAGGGGTTAGATCTAAGCCGAGTCCAAAGTGTGATATATCTAATAGCACTTTTAATGTCTGTGAAATAAATGACCCCTGTAAAAGACACGGACGATATAAAAAGAGAAGGATTAAGTAAGTAGTTCGCTCGGAGATCGGCCCTTGTTGTATGTAGTTGGGATTATCAGAGAATGAATACTCGTTTGGCAATGCAGTGTTTGCCCCAAGGCATTATGACAAATGAATGCCTTTCCAAGACAAACGGCCCATGATTCACGCTGCACGGACCATCTATTTAGAGCTAAAGATACTTGTTACCCCGGTTGCCGGGAAATTCACCGAGTGCTTGCATGCATGTAATAGAAGTCACTTCTTTCAACTGCTTTAACCTACAACCTTCACCCTAACAACAACTCGCACGAATTTGCATCAATTCCCCCAGGGCAATTAATGCGTGCGAACTCGCACCTTGCTTGATGTATGATATTTCAATCTTCTTGATCATGTGGTGCCTAGCCGACTGACACAGCAGCAAAGACGTCCTTCCCCTACGCCAGGTTGAGCTCAGCTCCCGCGCGCAAAATGGCGATCACCTACATCGACCTAGAGCAAGACGAAGAGCAAGACGATGTTTCTTTTCTCACCGAAAGACCAACAAGCTTCCCTGAGCGCCAAAGGCAACTTTCATCTTGTACCATTGACGAAAATGTCACTTCTACTTTTGGTGACGCTGTCGAAGAAGTGATCGACCTAACAGCTGATCTTGGGACTTCCGGCCATCGCTTACTCAATGAGGGGGAATTCGCAATAGAGAAGATACAACTTTCAGGCTCTATTGTCCAAGCGGGCTCGTTTCTTCAAGTCAGTGAATTTCTTTCTGGGAAATACCTTGTTGAGTTTGTGCTGGTCAAGATCGTGCTTCGATGCCGGTCCTCAGGCGACATCAAACTCCGCGGCACCCCCTTTGCGAGAGCCCGCTCGGTGTTGGGCAAGATCCCAAAAAAGTCCAATGAAGTCTGCATGCTTCTCTACTACGACCAAGACGACAACTCACGGTCCGAAGAATTTGTCGACATCAACCTATCCGACGTGATCAAACAACATCCTCTCATTGTCACGAATGCCAAACATCCCACATTCAATCGAGCTGTGTACAATCCTCTGTATCCTGATGAGAGAGGCCGGCCAAACAAGCAGTCTACACACTTGACCTGCCGCTAGAAGCTAGAGGTCTGTTTTACTGGAAGAGGCAGTCGCAAGAAGCAGGTTGAAGAATCACTTGTTCGCATTCACTCAAGCGAAGTGCATGAGGCACAGTATCGAATTTCCGACGAAGTGCTCAGCAACCGATGGCGAGGCAGCACTGTCAAAGGAGGGTCTTGGGTTCCCTCCCTCAACGCTCAGAACCACTTCATCGACCTCGAGTCCGAACAAGCCGGAAACTCCAAAATCCGAAGCTGCGGCCAGAAGTACACGATGTTTGACTCTTGCTCTGGTGCTGGTGGAGTATCAAGGGGAGCACTCATGGCAGGCTTTAAGGTCCAGTACGCAGTCGACAAGGCGCCAGAGGTCTGGAACACATATCAAACCAACTTTCCAGACACCGGGCTTTTTAGAATGTCCCTGGATGAGTTTCTGTCGAGACCCAACACGAGCCACATGAGAGTCGACGTGCTCCATTTCTCTCCGCCGTGCCAATTTTTCTCTCCTGCTCATACCCGCGCTTCGGGACAGGACGACGAGAACATTTTTGCGCTTTATGGCTGCAACCAATTGCTTAAGAAGTTACGCCCGCGCATTATCACCGTTGAACAAACGTTCGGGCTCACCCATGACCGCCACGAGGAATACTTCAACAGCTTCCTTGGAGATTTCACCCAGCATAACTACTCAATCCGTTGGTCAGTAGTTAAGCTCTGTTCCTGGGGAGCCGCTCAAGATAGAAAGCGGCTGATTATTATTGCTGCTGCGCCGGGCGAGAAACTTCCGCCCTTCCCCAAGGCTACGCATAACCAAGACGGTGACAATGGCCTGCTTCCCTATAACACTATCGGAAAGGTCCTTCGGGGCATTCGTCCAGGTGACGATCTACATGACCTCGACAGTGTACGATACTATAATCCACGCCGAGCCCCCTACGACCCAGACCGTCTTGCTGGAACTATCACCACAGGCGGGGGCGACTTCTACTATCCCGACGGTAGTCGCAACATCACTCTGCGAGAGCTTGCGAGCCTCCAGGGGTTCCCCAGAACACATCAGTTCCTCGGAACCATAACTTCCATAAGGCGGCAGATTGGAAACGCATTTCCTCCAAATACAGTCCGTGTGCTGTACAAGCACATCGAAGAGTGGCTAATCCGCCAAGATGGTATGTTGCCCTATGAGTGCCAGCACCACGATACCATCCTGGTTGAAGACGACTCCGATGCATCAGCCAACCCGATGGAAGACTCCGACGACGAACCGCGTCATTCCCCTGAGATGATGGAGGGTATCTTCATGCCGGGCCTTGGGCAACAGCGAGTTCGACACAATAGAGTCCCTTGGGATGCTGAAGGCATGGCCATCGACTTGACCTAGGCAACCCCTGAAAGTTCTTCTGTTCGAGGATCTGCGCTGGAGAAATAAGGATGGTTGTTAAATTGGCATGTTTATTGTTTAAGGAGGGAGACCACATGTATCTGCTTGGAAAGGACATCTTTCAATCAGAATGACTGATCACTGTTCTGGCTAGGCGTGCGGGAGGATAAAGGTTGAGTGTTGTAGCACGTACACGCTGGTTAGCAGCGATGGTATATACAGGTAGTTCATATTTGTCATGACAAATGTCTTTGATTCTATCCAAGTATCTGTGTCCTTTGCTTCGCGTAGCCATCGACTTTTGGTAGCATAAATTCCTTCACACATATTCATTTTTAAAATCTCCTCTTCCTGCCACTTACACTCCACTGCCACTCTTTGACAGTGATTCAGAGCCCCCGAATATGTAAACGCCATTCCTCTAAATACACGCTCCACTCTCCTATTGTTAACTCGCTCTTGTTATTGTTCTGCCTGCAAACGCCGTTAGGCAGTGTTGACTGCTGTGGCGCAACAAACGGCACCTCAGCTGCAAACCCTCCTCCTTCCCTCGCGCGACGCGACTGCCTTGCCTCGAATTCCTTTCTTTTTACCTTAACGCTTTCTCACTTCTTTCACTTCAGCATCTCGTCTTTGCACTCTCGATCCCCAAACGCTTTTCCTTACCATTCGTGAAGTGATCGATGCTAGCTGATTTGCACGAGGTCGTCGTTGACAAGTATCTTGGCTCTCAACATCCGCTTTTCTATCTTCTCAGTTTTCGTTTCACGGGCCTCTTCTCTGCGGCACGATCCACCAGCAATCCGTCTCGCCTTAATATCGACACAGCTCTATCAGCATCACCGCACCTGCAATTCTACAGTACCTATCTTTCATCATGTCCGACGCAGTAGCGTCAACCAGGCCGATGTTCGACAAGGTGAGTTTGAACAGTGTCCGCCTCTAGTACATCAGTCACTGACATTCCGGGCTTCGAACAGCCGCTCGCACCGCTATACACCTTTTCGGCTGCGACCTACAAGTTCCGTCACGAACAGGGAACATTGATTGAAAAAAAGAATGAGGAAGAAGTGTTGATACGCTTCAACCAAATGCGGACACCATTCAAAGCATGGCCCATCGCGCCGATCCCAGGGCTTGATAACTCATTCACGAGATCTTGGCTTTTTCTTGTGCCTGTTCCGAAGCCGACAGAGGATATTATATTCCCTGGCCTTACTGACAACTTCCGTATCGACTTGGAGAATAGTGTGCAGCTAGAGGACGGGGCGCAATCTCTTGTCAACCTTCAGGCAACACGCATCAGTAACCCCTACGAGGATGCGGATAACCTTCCGTGTGCAAGAGTTGCAAAATGCGCGGCGTTCAAGGTTGACGTTCCCAAATCATGGAAGAATAACCAAGGCGAACATCTTGAACTGGATTTGATGGCATCGATGCAGACAGCCTCTACGCTTCACGATTTTGCAAGCATCACTCTAGATGAAGCAAAGCATCAGAATCTCTTCATCTTCTGGGACACTTTCTCGAACACGTTTGAGGCGGAGCTGGCAGCCTTGCGACGACTCACAGAAGATACTCAGTGGGGCAGTTGTAAGGTTAGTTCCAAGGCCAAGGCTGCTTTCGAGATGATATTGGACTTCAGAGGCTCCGACAAGACACCTGTTGACCTGCATGCCGCCTTCCCTCATCTCAAAGACCCCACGAACCAAGAGCATCATATTCGGCGGGCCATTGTTGATCGATTTAGATCGTTTAACAAAGACCATCTTGCCGCCTTTCGAGGCCTAACCAGAATTCCCAACGGCATCTATTTTGTCAATGGATGCCCTGGCGCTGGAAAGACGGAGTGGAATATGGTTGTGTCTGCCCTTATTCAATCGAAGCGGCGCCCTGGAGCCAAAAAGAAATACAACCCTATTTTGTTCATGGTTGACCTCAACAAGACTGTGGACGATGCAGCTGACCGCTACTTCAATTTGTGCAAGGCCGCTGGTCTGAAGTTGCGAATTGTTCGCATGCATGGCTGGCCCTATGAGATGCGGCACAGCGAGAAGTTGAACACGACCACTTCTGGGCAGAACAATGGTGGCGAACAAGAAACAGACTTCACCAAGAAGTTCCTGGCTACGGCCAACATCAGCAAGAGCGTTCACGTTGAACGAAACGCTAACAAGGCGCCTACTCTTGATGAAGCTGCCTGGGAGTACTACGAGAAACACCAACACGACGGGTTTCTAAAACTCAAGAACCTGTTGTCAAGAATGGACGCCGAAGAAGTCTTGAATCATGAAGATTGGAAGGCGTTGAGATACCAGGTCACCAAACTGTACACTGCCGTGTTGAGGCAAACCGACTTCATCGCTACCACGCCAGTGGCAGCATATGGCGGGTTTTCAAGGCTGTTTCAGCCAGATGTGATATTCATCGACGAGGCTCCTCATGCCCGAGAACTTACCACATTGATCCCGATCGCCTATTTTGAGCCTATTGCCTGGATCATGACGGGCGATGTTAACCAGACCCGGCCGTTTGTCAAGAGCGGCGATTCGCGTGATGCTCGTAAGAAGGGTCTAGAATTCAACCCCTATGCGGAGCAAATGCGACTCAGTTTGATGGCCCGCGCCGACAAAGTTGGAGCGATCAACAGCAAGTTGTTAGTCAACAAGCGCGCGTATGGAAATCTGTACAAACTCCCCTCTCAGCTATTTTACCACGGACAAATGTCCTCTGGATACCAACAGTTTCAGCGATACCCGGCGAGTGTTCGCTACTTAAGGGCCTACCTCGAAGCATTTGGCGGGGGTGGGAAGCTCGAGGAGAACCGGGTTATCATTGCCCTCACCACAAGCAAGGAGGAAACTCAGTGTCGTAGCTTCTGGAACCCTGCGCATCATCAATGGATTACAACTCAAGTTGTGAGACTCCTGCAAGACCCTGCATTCCAAAGTGTGACGGACGCTGGAGAGTCGGGGCGAATCATGATTCAAACGCCATATAGCGTGGCGATGAAGCAATACATGAGTGAGGTCAAGCAGTGGCCTAGCGAGTGGCAGGAGAGAGTAGAAGTCCTGACGGTGGATAAGGCGCAGGGAAATCAAGCAGACGTAGTCTTTCTTGATATGGTGCGAACCACCAAGGCGGGCTTTATGGATGAGCCACAAAGGATGAACGTGGCCATCACCCGAGCACGACAGGCGGAAATTATCTTGATGAACCATGAAATGACCGTCCGCCTGCGACGAGGCATGCGAGTGAAGACGGATTATACTTCCAAGGTCTGGGATGATGCAGTGAAGAATCGCCGACTTTTTGTCGTTTAACTTGACCTTGACCAGGAGATTCGATAACGGCAAGAGAGAAACTAATCCATGTCGAAGGGTAATGGCGGTTGTTGAAATTATTTGAGTACTTGGGTCGCTTGAGAGATTTGTCAGTTTGGGTCTGTTTCTTAGGAATGAACACATGAGGACATGAGCAACCGCGAGGAACATGTATCAATGTTTGCGTGGGGCATATCGACGCAAGTCTAAGGGTAGAAAGAATTGGCGAAATTGTATTCGTGACCAGAAGTCAGAACAAGGTTGCGATGACTGCTTGTGAATTTATCTCCTCGCCATGACAGTAACTTGGTTTGATTAGTGTCTTGGAGGCCACCAAGCCATGTTAAAGAAATGGGTGGAGATGCTCACTTGGGGTTTGAGATATCGTATCAAATCTGGATATGAATAGCTAAATAATACCATCCAAGAGAGTTATCTAGTACCTTGTCCACTATCTTACCATGACCATAGGAGTGAACATAACACGGAAAGCCCGGAAACCAGGTGAATGTTTCGTCTGCAAATGTATGGACGAGATGGCCCCCAAGTTACATGCAACAAAAGCCAAGACAAAGGGTCTACTGAACATGGAGGCTGTGGCGCAGCTTCGACCTGGGGGTTGATGAAACATTGGATGCTGGAGGCTGATAAGTGGTTTAATGTTTCATTCGCGGCTTACATTCTTTACTCGGCCGCCAAAAATACAATAGCAGACATGCCTTGTGCTGTTAAAGGAGAGCATGGGCCCTACTGAGCCTTGACTCCTGTAGGGCTCGCGGAAGAAGAATGATTCGCATGCTGTGACATCAGAGAAAAATACTATAATCAGAAGTAATCCCTTATGTACTGATGATATTGGATGTTTTGGGCCATGCATTGCATCACCATATGCCCTTTTCACGGCACTTATCGAGTGTAAGCGGATGCGCCGATGCTTGTGCCACTCTGCGGGCTACCAGTGAACCGCTAAGAAGTATGAATGACATATGTGATGCTCGGCCCGTCTCTGTTAGAGCTTTGGATAATAAAAATGCACCTTTTCATAGCTTGATGATAAATTATCATCTACATCAAGAGGCCTGTCGATGTAGATGGACCGCTTACACGCCAGGGGTGGGTGTGGCTTAGACTTAGACTAACGTGGTTCCCAACGGGAAGCGGGGCGCGTCATGCACAACCGTCCAATCAGCTATCAACTACCTCGTAGGGTGAAGTTGGATGTGCTGGAGGCCCTGAAGAGGCGCCATAAAAAGCCATTGTTTGAAGGATGGTGCTGCAGGCGGCTGCTGCTGCTTCCCTTCCCGTCCATTGTTTTGCGCTTGCTGACGACCACCGACCACCCCCGGATTTTCTTAGTCGTGCCATGCTTCCTCTTCTCTTGCTCGCGATGCCATGAGCAAGGTACTTATTGTTGTACCGTATCTGAAGCTGTCATCCCTTAATCCCCATCCCCTGGTCTCTTGATTTCGCGACCGCAACATTCGACAAAGCACGAGCCTTCGACGGGCTCCAGTTCATATTCCCGCTCTCTCGCGCGACAGCGGCGGCCTCCCAAGACCCAAATCTCCAGTACTGCACCAGCCGCCCCGCCCAATAATCCAACCCAGCAGCACGCACACGACAAGAAGAAGCACGCTCGGTTTGCCAGACACGATCATCAGTTTCCACCAGCTCCCGCCAGCTGCTGCTGGTTACTTCCTCATTCGCCACGCGCCTGGAGCTTGGCGATCTTCAATTCGATGGACATATTGCGACGTATAAGTGGGAGGAAGAGCCATGGTACGGGGCATCTTGCAGCCAGAGGAGTCGTGATCAAGCGCCAGCTGAGCAATGGAGGAATCGCCGGTGTTGTCGTCGGTGTCGTTGTTGGCATTGCGCTCGTCGCTATATGCCTCTATCCATTCATTATCCGCCATATCAGACGAAGGAAACAGCAATCTATTGGATCTCCCGAACCCGACGACCCCGAGACGGGCGAGGTTCCCGCAATTGGAGCTCCGGGTATAGCTGACCAACGACGCCGTCTGTCCTCGCAGGACTCGTTTAAGCCTTCAGGTGAACATACGCGTGGCGGGGTGGACGGGGTGTCTGTGAAGGACTTGGCATGGAGTGCTCATCCTGACTTCGTGCAATCTGATGGGCAAGCTCAAGCTCAAAACCAACCAGGCTACGCTCCTCGAATTGATACTAACCTGCCCTCTCACGGCTTCAATCATGCTCAGCCTGGACTTAACGACTCGATACCACGCTCAGCTCCGTATGGTCCGAACGGCGAATATGCCCAAGAGTATATGCCCCAGTCCATTGGTGATGCACACCATGGAGCTCTTAATGGAACCAACGCGGATTACTATAGTCCGTCAATACCTTCGTCGGCTTTCGGCATGTACACTACAGAGGAGACTCAACCTCAGCCTCAACGCTCATCGTCATATGGAAGTTCTTTGAGATACAACTTGAAACATATTTTTAGTCGAAAGAGTACGCGAGACCAGTCTTTTAGTTCGCCAACATCTTTGTCTCTCGCCGAGGGACCCGAGAATGCTGTCAGAGCTGTTCCTCGCTCAGCCCAGGACGAGCCTCTTCAACGGATCACTACAGCAGGAGACCCGACTGAATCCCCTACCGATATTAATGCTCCCGCTACAGACTCGCTGCCAGTACCTTACTCTACTCAGGCGTTGGGCTCGCCGATTGCTCTACCGACTAGTTTGCCAAATGGACCCGTTCAAAGTTCCCCAGAATCACCACCGACTACTTTCAACTTCAATACGGCCCAATCTCCTCCTATGAATCCCGCTCCTGGTACTGTAAATCCTATGGATATCATGCCTGCTTCGACTGAGAGCGAAGTGTGGCACAGAACGGACTACCAGCTATATGTATCCCAATCCTCACCTCAGCCGCCCCCTTCGACAGAGCCTATCAGGCATGAAGAGCCTGTAGACTCCCCTTCGCCATTCTCGCTCCCTTCCAATGATCCCCAGCCTCAATCTCTCCCCATCGTTCAATCACCTACGCCCACGCAAAGTGAGATAACATTTAAGAAAGACCCAGAAGAAGCTCATGACATTGCTATGGCCGATATTCCGTCAAATAATCACCTAAGTCCTCTGCCTGACAGCAGTATCCGACATCAAAGCTTTCCCTCGGATGTGTCTACTCCTCGACCTGGCCCTACATCAACAAACCCTTCATCTTTGAATACACCAGCTACGCAGCTGGATACCCCTTCTCCTCACTCCGGTGCATCTTCCGACTACCGCCAAAGTGTATCACCAAGCAATGGCGCTAGTAATCTATCGCCGAAGAATGGCGTACATGCGTGTGATGAACCTGGTTGCAACCAAGTGTTTGACCAGCCACATAAGCTGAAGTGAGTATTCAGTTGTTGTTTTAAGCCAATTTACATACTAACATCTAATAGACACCATCAGCGTTACCATACAAAGGATCACAAGTGCCCCTATCCGAATTGTGGAAAGGGTTTCGGGACAAAAACCCATCTCCAGCGTCACGTCAATGATCGCCATGAGAGGAAGAAGAAATTCCACTGTGCCGTTCCAGGCTGCGACTATTCAAGGCAGGGTGGTAAGGGATTCCCTCGCAAGGACAACTGGAAACGACACATGACAAAGATTCACAACATGGATCAAAGACATCTCCCAGAGCCTGTAGAGGTCGACCAGGAGATGGGAGGCACATAAAACGTGTCGATTGAGACATTTGTTAGGAGCTATGGCGTCCATATATGGAGCGAGCATAGACCGGTGGGCGTTAGTTCATTCATTTCATTATGCACGACCCGGGAAAGAGGCCGTGCCATACCAAGATTGATACAATCTTTGGGTTTTGCTAACTTTTTTGTTGTTTTGTTGTAGCGATTGATTATTACCCTCTTTTTAAAGGTAGCATATATATGGGCATTAGAAGTCAAGGTTCCAGCACAAAGCGGAACGTCAACAGACGTGAAGGATTATCAGGCGTTTGGTTATGGAAAAGACGTGTTTGTCTAATAAAACGAGCCAAGTGTGTTCGTTTTTGGGTATCTATTTTACAACCGAGCTGTTGACCAATACAAAAAGTGTCATTGAGGCACCAAACTTGTCGCAATGTCTTTAGCTCAGATCTTTGATGATTTTTCTTACGAGCTTCTTCTGGTCTTCTACATCCAGCCTTTTCTCATCAGTCTCTTGTACTGCCCTGCCCACAGCGATTACCGTCTTGACACTTTCGCTGTCCACCCAGAACTTGCCATTTCGTCCTGTTGCAGTCTCAAACTGGAGGCCAGCGTTGCCGAGCTCCTCTAGCACCACGACACGACCTTCTGACACGCTCTTGGGCATCATAAGGCGCCGGGCCATGCCGAGTGACACGTTGTAGAGCATACCACCTGTAAGAGGACCCAGACCATCGGATTTTCCCGTTGAAGAGGATACGCATTCTATCTCTGGGTCCATATGACGGTTGGCGAGAGCAACTCGCGCGTATACGAGTGCACCCGAAGTAAGCTGGGGACGAGTCTTCTTTGTGGCGCCCTCGAATGAGAGCTGTGGAAGTAGGGCGGGTGCGGTATAGTCGGAAAGGGTAACGTAGAAGAGCTCAGCGGCGCTGCGCTGGACGGTTCCGATGACGAGTTCACCGACGCGGGGAGTGTACTGAGACCAGGTTAGTCATAGGAAGCCAATTGAACAGAGATTGTATGCGCACCCTGCCTCGGGCGTTCTCTACACGAATTGCATTCTTTTGTCGGTCGGTTATAAGCTGGCCGGCGAGCGTGGGAACGATGTCGTTGGGAGGAACATGACGCAGACCAGGGCCGAGACGAAGGGGTTTCTTCGGGTGTGAAGGGATGAGAGACGGGTCTATGCTGTCGCCTGGCAGCACGAATACGGCGTCGGATGCCATTTTGAAGTATTAACGTGGGAAATGGTAATATCGAGATACAATGCGACAGGCTTAAGCAAGCAATCAGCCTTGTCGTCAAAAACCATGGGCAAAGACGGCTTAGTGGGGCACTGATAGCGATAAGAAGAGTACGTACCGGTCGCCGCTCAAAAAAAAGCTTAGCGGGCAGTTTTTTTCCAATCTCTGAGGGAAAAGAAAGTAAACCCCCACTACCACCCATCACCACCAAAATCTTCACACTCACCTCGCAACAACCCTCCTCACTTCAACTCGGGCCCTGAGTTACTCTCTCTTCACATCCGAATCGACGAAACTCTCTCCCGACCGACCCCATGAGTGAAAACGCTGGTTCCAAGCCGGGCCCTGAGCCTGGCGACCGAGTTGTCATTGGTATCACCTTTGGCAACTCCAACAGTTCTATCGCCTACACTGTCGACGACAAGGCCGAGGTTATTGCCAACGAAGACGGAGGTACGAATGAAAAGACATGGACTGCCATGTTTACTTGTGCTTAGTGGTGCAGTGAAAGGGCCGTTTGCTAACACTTTTGCTTACAATAGACCGTCAAATTCCTACCGTTCTCTCCTACGTTGATGGCGACGAGTACTATGGTGGCCAGGCCAAGGCCTTCCTTGTTCGCAACCCTGACAACACTATTGCCAACTTCCGAGACTACCTTGGTCAAGAGTACGCCGCAGCCTATTCACCTTGAACCGACCTGTAGAAGCAGCGACTAACTAGCAGCCCTCAGATTCAAGTCTATCGACCCTACCCACTCCCACGCCTCCGCCCACCCCCAGGACGTTTCTGGCTCTATCGCTTTCTCCGTCAAGGACAAGAACGACGAGGAAGCCTCCACCGTTTCAGTCTCCGAGGTCACCACTCGATACCTGCGACGACTCGTCGGCTCTGCTACCGACTACCTGGGCAAGAAGGTCACCTCTGCTGTTGTCACCGTTCCCACAAACTTCTCCGAGAAGCAGCGTGAGGCTCTGACCAAGGCCGCCAACGATGCCGGCCTCGAGATCCTCCAGCTTATCTCCGACCCTGTCGCCGCTGTTCTGGCTTATGATGCTCGACCTGAGGCCAAGGTTGAGGACAAGATCATTGTTGTCGCCGACCTTGGTGGCACTCGCTCCGACGTTGCCGTCGTTGCCTCGCGAGGTGGTCTCTACACCATCCTTGCTACCGCTCACGACTACGAGTTCGCTGGTGTGCACCTGGACCAGGCTCTTATGGAACACTTCGCCAAGGAGTTCCAGAAAAAGCACAACGTTGACCCCCGATCTAACGCTCGCAGCCTTGCTAAGCTCCGACTTGAGTCTGAGGCTACCAAGCGAGCTCTGAGCCTTGGCAGCAACGCTCAGTTCAGTGTTGAGAGCTTGGCTGATGGATACGATTTCTCCGTTACCATCAACAGGATACGATATGAGATGGTTGGTCGCAAGGTCTTTGAGGGTTTCAACCGACTCATTGAGGGTGTTGTCAAGAAGGCTGGCCTCGATGTCCTCGATATTGACGAGGTTATCCTGTCCGGTGGCACTGCTCACACTCCTCGCATTGCCAACAACCTCCGCGGCATCTTCCCCGAGTCTACCACCATCCTGGCTCCCGCCACCAGCGTCGCTGCCATCAACCCCTCTGAGCTCTTGGCTCGTGGTGCTGCCCTCCAGGCCTCTCTTATCCAGGAGTACGAGGCCGCCGATATTGAGCAGTCAACCCATCCCGCTGTCACAACTGTCAAGCACATCTCCAACGCCATTGGTGTTATCACCGTTGGCGCCGATGGCGCTGATGTTTTCACCCCCGTCATCGCCCCCGAGACTGCCGCCCCTGCCCGACGCACCGTTCACATTCCCGCTCCCAAGGAGGGTGGCGATGTGCTCATCAAGATTGCCGAGGGTAACACTCACATCAAGGTAACCAAGCCTGAACCCAAGGCCAAGACCGAGGAGAATGGCGACAAGGACGACTCCGACTCCGACTTTGACGACTCTGATGAGGAAGAGGAGGAGACCCGTGAGAAGGTCTGGAAGGTTGGCAACCCCCTTGCCGAGGCTGCCATCAAGGGCGTCAAGGCCGGCGGCAAGGTCGAGGTCACGATTAACGTTCTGGCCGATCTGGGCGTCACCGTCACTACCCGAGAAGTCGGCGGCAAGGGTGGTGTGCGTGGAAACATCTAAGAGTCTGTTAATTTTAGGACTCGAGAGGATAAACTTGATTCAAAAGCCGCAATGATTTTACGATTGGGTATACAAGGTGGATGGGCATCCAAAAGCACGGGTTTATTGGTAGATTTAGAGGACACGCATAGAAGACCGTCAGGGATGAACTGAATGAGAAATTTCAAAGGAATTAAACAAATGATTTCCAATTCTATTGTCAAGTTATTATTGATGTGAATGTCTTGGTGATGATTGACCAATTATGCCGTGTTCCTCAAGACAACAACTCATATCCATGTAGCTCGCTACTGCTCAGTATGTACTTCTACATTACCTGGTTGCTTTCCCCTGGTAATCGCCAAGCAACGAGATCATTCCGCATGTCATCTTCCCTAACCTCGCGAGTTCCCTTGTAACCTAGGTCGCGCATGGCCTCGCTTTCGAGCGACATGGTGGACGTCATGCTAGTCATGCTGGCCATACTACGCGCATGGTCGAGATGGCGCTCATGGATGCGGACGCCTTTGCGGCGAGACGGCGTAACCGTAACAGTCGAGAAGCTCTTATCACTTGAGTTACTTGGTGTTCGGCGGTGCGAGGAGCCAGTGGGACCGTTGCCATGGTGAGCGCGTGACGGCGAGGCATTTCTGTTGGTGTGGATATGGTGGTGAGGATGGAGGAGGTTATGTGTTATGCGACGGGTCTCGCGGGCTCGGATAGTATCGCGGGGGTCTAGATCGTCGTCGTCATCGTCACCGTCTGTGACTGGTGAGGCGTTGTGTGGCTTGGTCTTCCAACCGTTGCCTCCGCTGAAGATGTCTTCGATGACTTCCTCTGCGGAATGCTCACTGGGTTGGCGGCACCATGAGGCTGCAAGAACGCTCCGGTAGAGATCCTGAAGCTCAGCAGCGTCGCGCGGTTTCGATAAGCTAGGAACAGCAGCAGCTATTGCTACAGAGAGTCAGCTGTGGCAAAGGGGGTGGTTGGGATGTGGTTCACTTACGTCCAACGTCATCCTCTATTGCTTCACTCATGATGCCACCGATACCACCAAAGACGGGGGCTGTCTTGAGAGGAGGAGCTATGTAGCTGCGATCGCCGTCGACTTGGACCATGAGTATGCTGATCTTGAGAGTACTGTTGATTTTACTCTCCTGCATGAGGTATCTCCTCACGATCCCGTCTTCGACAACGTCTGAATCGCGGCGCGGTCGCGAACTCCCGCTCCTAGTCGGGCTAACACCGACGCTGCCGCTGCGTATACGCCCTGGCGACGATACATCCTTGATAAAGGCTTCGCTCTCCTCGACGTATTCGCTGAGGTTGAGACGGACCAGGCCTAGGATGGTCTTCTCGGTCATGCCAAACTCCTGGATGACTTCAAATTCAATGGGGCACTCGGTAAGGTTGTTGTTGCGATCTATTGATATGCGGATAGAGGGTACCAATGTGACGAAGCCGTAGTCGACTCTGTGGTTGGCAATGGGGCATTTTTGTGTGCGGCCGCGATGCTCCGCGGTCATGGAGTGAGAGAGGTGCCATTTGATAAAAGACTGGCCAGAAACAAGAGGTACATTGTTGAGGTCGAAGATCTGGGAGGCATAAGTTGAGGTTCTTTGCCTGAGCAGGTGGTTGTGTCTGGAAGATATATACCTTGAGATGAAGCTCGAATTTCGGCTAAAAGTGAGTTAGCTATTTGAGAGCAAAAAGGGACAATGAGATGAGCGCTCACCTTTCGAGCCTTGCCAACTTCAGAATTGAGAAAGCCCATGTTAGTGAGTGTGGTTTATGATTGACAAGTTGCTGCACTCGAGATATGGAGATGAGATATGTGAGTATGTATGTAATTTACCCAGCCCACTTGAGATGACTTAGGTACTGTAGGTATCGCCAAAGCACGAGACTCACGTCATATGCTGCGAAACTCTAGACTTTGCGGGGATGCGGCTTACTTAAAGAGGCCATACTCCTACTGCTACCTCTGCCTTTGCTTTCCAAGTGGCTTTGGCTTTGGCTTTGGTCTGGCAGACGATGCCAACTCTAGTGGACGCCGCCAGAGGCTGACCCGAGGCTGCGGTCTTCTATCGCGCTGATTGTGTGGACCGTTTGCACGTGGTATTTTGTGTAAGCCCAAGAGCGGCAGTTGGCGATAAGAGGCGCTTCTACTGTTGACGGTGATGGTGATGATACAGTGTCTGATATCGTCACATGTAATTCTACGGATGGAATATGTACCTCCCCTATGACGGTGGAAGGGTACCCCTGTGATTTCCTCGCCACAGCCCTGCGACATGGCCCTTGCATAGGCAGAAAAAGCCACAGGGGGCTGGTGTCGAATCAGCCAATCCTCTCCCTTGGGGAAAACCAGAACCATAGCCCCGTATGCGGGTCATCTTCTCTCCAGGTCTTCAACGGTTCACCTGTTTCATGTGGACAGGGGAATTCATCTCGAGGATGGTTTTTCGGGTATGGCTCTGTGACGAATGCGATAACGAGCACCTTGAAATAGAAAGTTTGGCTAGGCTCTGAAACGAACAGAGGCAGGGGTCATCCAAAGCTTATTGACAACTTCAACCTTGAAGTGATGGAAGAATCACCAAAGTATTGCCTAACGTTGACAACGAATGTTACCAGCATCTTCTCAGTCTTGGATACAGTAGAGCCAGTGTCATATTTAGGGCCTCGACTACTCTCCAAGCCTCTATCTGATTCATAGCCAATATACATATTGTACATTGTTCCAGATTTGTATGCCCTCCCCCTCCAAACCACCAACATTGTTACCTCTCTTCTCGAGAAAAGAGACGAGAAATCAAGAAACCCAGCCAGTTCGCTTCTCTCGAATACTTCCCCCGATCTGTGTTTCCCGATTTGTCTACTCTTTCCTTGCTTGCTTGCACTTGCATGTTGCATCGCCTTTCCGTGGCGCTCCAGAAAGAAGCAATATGAGACCCGGAGGTGTGATGCCCCGGCGAGATTCCAAGCGTCACTGTTCTCTCACCGCAGACTTCGGAGAGTTTTTGCAACACTATTATGATATTGGAATGAAGGACTATACAAGTACCAGGTAGTCGACATGCTGATTTTGTACAAATTGGCGATTGTCCTAAATGTTGCCCCCTTCCTCAAAACATCTCTTGAGCATGTCGATCATGTGTGACTATTTCTATGTAAGCATTCAACCACTTTCTCAGCATCACAGAGCATACCCGAAGAGATGCTAACTAGTCTCCTCAAGGTCGAGTTTCGTTGCCAGCATCACGCGTGGATTGTACGAAAATGGTGTTCAACCTACGAGAGAACCCAGAGACCGTGTACGCCCAACGTTGTTGACCCACCTGAATTCTGGTATGATCTACTTGCAGTCCAAATATCTGTCAGACTTGTCGAAACATTAAGCTAACGAGTGTTCAGGGGTCACAAGCTGTGCTCCAAATGCCAGCCTCCCGGGCAGCTGGCTGAAGCCGTGAGGAGACGATATAGTGTTATGAATTGAAGCAACATGAGTGTTTTTTTGGAGTTCTTCTCAACAAACTCGATGTCTGCTTAGGATCTTTTCTGTTATTGGTTATTTGATATTGGTGTTTAGGTAGGATCGTAACGGTCAGCAAGGCCATTTGGCCAGAGGCGCAACTGCGCATAGGAGGATGATACCCTTACTAGAGGAGTTCAAATGTTAGAGATTTTTTAAAGTTAAAGGAAATGGCTGATGTTCAAACCAATGCCATTGTTAGTCAGTTGTCCTCGAGCAATGCGACCCACCTAAGAAGATAAAGGTCAGACATGGTCAAGTTGGGCTAATCTGTTGGAGCACGAGGTTGTGGCGGTAGAAAGAGTTGACAAAATGGCCTCGAACATAATATTTTTAGTACCGCTTCATGTTCAATGATAGTCATCCTAGAAGGATGATCGATTGAGATTGCAGGAGTGCTTCCTGCTTATAAGACAACAGCTATGGATCTGGGTGTAGGTGGTAGCAAGCCTCAGATCCATCAATATTTGTGGCATATGAATTGACAAGCAGAGATTGTTTTCACTATTGGAAAGAATCATAAGCACCTACGATTGACTGAACTTCATTTCGGCGATTGTATTGAATAATGGACTTGACGGTCAAGGTGGGTTGGGTTGGAGGTTGGAGGGGCCATGCGACTGGGCTTATCGATAATGCTTTATTTTCTTTGCATGTCGCAGCGCGTCTGGGTAATTGTATCTCAAACTTCACAACTTCGATATAAACAACAACTTGAGGCCCCTTTCGCAATGGCCCCGGTATCTTCTGCCGGAGTCTCTTCCGGGCCAGACAGTAGAAAACGAAAGGCCGAAACCCCAGCCTCCAATGGCCAGAACTTCGCCCCGAAGCGCAACATGATCCATGTTGCGCGCAGCATTCCCGCACAACCCGCTGAGGCAGCACTCAAAGATGGCGAGCTCGATCTTCAGGCTTTCGTGGCTGCCCACGAGTTCGAGGTCCGTTCTCTTGAACAGAGCATGGCGACGTCCAAGGCTGTCGGCAGCAGCCGGGCCTTTCAGAAGGTCCCCAGAGGGTTGCGCCGTCGCACGGCGAGTCACAATCCCAAGCGTGTGCCTCGCAGGTTGAGGAAACGCGCACTCAAAGAGATGGCGGAAGACAACACACCAACAGTGGAGGCAAGGAGAAGGAAACCCAGGACGACACGAGCGAGGATACGAGCCGAAACCGCGCGAAAGCTGGGGATACTGGCGGCGAGGAAGCGCAAAGCCAGACTGGAGAAAGCAAAAAAGGGTCAAGGCGACAAGATGGACACGGAGTTGGCTGTGGTAGGACGAGCACCAAGACCAAAGATTCGGCGAAACGAACTCAACGAACCCCCGAAGCCCAAAGCCAAATTCCGAAAGCGACAACTCAACAAGACTTGGTTACCAACTCACTCATGGCATGCGAAAAGAGCACGAATGACTGCCCCCACGGGTCCTTTATGGCGGTTTGCCCTACCCTTGACACCAAACGAAAAAATATATCGGCCAACTCATCGAGCACAGGGTGACAAGGGCGCCGTTATGTGGGAGATGAGTTATATGAGTACCATTGGGCTGTACGGTAATCGCGCTGGGATAGAACGCGTCTTGAAGCGAATAGGCATTGTTCAAGATTCATGCTGGAACGATAAGGGAAGAAAATGGAGGCTTGGAAGCCGATCATGGACGGGTATCCTGAGTCGAGGCATCAACCAAGGGCAACCAAGTCATAACGAACGACACATAATCGGGCCATGCACTGTCTTATGGAACCCTGAGTCAGTGACAAAAGAAGCAAACAAAGAACCTCAGAAGGACCAGAGGCAGGTGTTCTTAAGGATACATCCATCAGCCTTCCTCGAGTTATTCAACGAGCTATTATCATTGATAAAACAGGAAACCCCTCGGCTCTACATTGAGGATCTTCGATTTGAGATTGGAAGCATTGACCTGACTGGACCTGGATCGACAGAGGCTCTTCTAGCCGTGTTGAACCCCTTCCCCGTGAAAGACGAGGCCAACCAACATACGAAGCTCTTCCAAGGACTGGCTGGACTAACTAATGCAGCCTCTCTACCTTCTGGCGCTGTACTTGGCTTCTCTGCGCAAGATCCCCGTTTACGATATCCCCCGAAGCGCTTTGAGGTCTCCGACGACCCTGATTCGCAACTTCAACTTCTCGAAAAGATTGCATCGTGGCCAGCAGAAGAGAACCTAGGACCATATGCCATCTTTGATCGAGATACCCGTCACCGTGCGTCACTTCTTCCATCTCAGAAACAAATCGATAGACGAAAAAGCAAAAACGCCCCCGGGTCTCCTTTGAAGCCCACGGCAGTGGATCCTCCCATTCCAGTCGCTGTTCTCGCCTCACGGACTGGCACTGGTACTCAGACTCAAGGAACATGGACTCTCCTTGCCCCCTGGAAATGTATACAACACATCTGGTATTGCTTGGTGCATTATCCTCTTTCTTCAGGGGGTAACCCGCGCTTCGCAGGGCTAAACGAGATTCGCCAGGTCGCGTTTGAACGCGGTCAGCCTTGGTTTCCTGGAGATTTCCCCGGGACCAAAGCTGGCGCTGATTGGGAGCTTGAGGAACGTCGAAAACGAAAAGCAGCTTGGGAGAAGCGGCCAAAGAGCAAAAGAGTCGCCTGGGAATCGCTCGATCTGGGCGGTGGGAGGAAAGGTGAGGTGGGAGATGGCTTTGCTAGTGACTTCGAGTTGTTGTTCGGTTCAACAGATGCAAATGCACAAAAAGAAGGTGGAACAGATTCGTCGGACAATCAAAACGAAGACGATATGGACATAGATCAAGATGAGCCGACAGATTCAGCGGAATCAAAGCAGCAAAAGGAGCCACGACTATACGAACTACGACAAATTCCGAAAGACCTCTTCAACCAACTCGTCACCCCCTCTTCTCCGCCACCTACGATACCTACGAAAGCCCTGCTGAGTGTTCGCATATCTTTGATATCTCGAGGCGTGGTCACATCTTGTGCCCGCGTCTACCGCCTCCCTTCTCTTCCCACCAGAGCTCCACAATCCTCCGAGGCCGAAGTCCCGGCTACCATTCCTCCTGGCTCATCATCTTCCTCATCTCTCCCTCATGATCTCCGTTCCCAATGGCTTGCTCAGATTGCACCCTCAGCTGCGACTAAGGGTAAACCTTCCAATGCCTCGAGACCTCGAGATCTGGAATCGTTGAAGCGTGAGCTTGCTGCCGAACTCATCTCTAAGCCCGCGCCATATCCTCCTACGCCGACCAACAAGTCTAATATGAACGGGCACCCGCTTGTTCCAAACACCGAAGACCTCATCGGGTTTGTTACTACCGGATCCTTCAGCCTGAGCGAGGGACACGGCATGGCTATTGGCTCAGTTGCTTGCGAGAAGGTTATAGATGATGTGAGGAAGAACTCGAGAGAAGGGAGATACTGCATTGTTCGCAATGCAGGGGAAAGCGTTGGATGGCTTGCGAAATGGGAAGCAATTTGAGCTTACAGAATGTGCATATTCAACGTCTTGGACGTTGAAAAAGCATATCTCTGAGTATGTGCCGAACTATCGCGACCCGGGTCTGATCTGCAGGCACTAGTGAAGGCTCCGTCTGGTACGCCTTTCAATGTCATGCGAAGTGACGCCAGAATTTATAGACATGGATTCTGACGTTTGGTGAGCGAAGAAGCAAAAGGCGCGGTTGACACACTATTCGTTTATATAAACGCCTCAATGAAGGGGTCTTACCACTCACGCACAATGAGATAAACTCTAACTTCTTCATATTATCATCACTTCCACGTCTGCATATACCGTCACCAAGCTCACTCACAACTCAATGGCCTCAGAAGAACACCCAGAAAGCGTCTCTGGCGGGTGCCTATGCGGTTCTGTCCGCTATACCTTGTCCTTCCCACCTAGCCACGACTGGAAGAGAAGCGTACAGCTCCCGTCTCTACCCCCAGTACTCGCTCGCTGACCTATTCCGCCCAGTGCTCGACATGCCAGTGCTCACAGTGCCGCAAGAACGGTGGCTCTCTTATGGCCTGGCTGCACAAGGTCCCCGCGTCCAGCGTCGCCTTCACCTCGCAAGCGACCCTTTCGCGATACCATGCCACGCCAGGCTGCGCGCGGGGCTTCTGCACCAACTGCGGGGGCTGGCTCTTTTGGCGTGATGAAAAGTCCAACCTCATTAGCATGTCGGTCGGATCTTTTGACAAAGAGGCGCTGAAGCAGTGGGGGCTGCAGCTGGCATACGCGGAGGTGCATCTGTGGTCGGAGGACGCTATTGAGGGCATCACGGATCATCTGCCAGGGGAGAAGTGGAAGTATGATAATGAAGGGGAGGGAGCTGAGACGATTTAGTGGTGGACGCCATGAGTGTCATGTATCTATGAGATTGTAAGCTTATTCATCGTGTTCTTGCTAGTATAGCCAGAATTGGTAGGCCAAGAGTCTCGCTGGCGGTGGTGGTATCGTCAAAATATTCTTCCTTGCTTACAAGATGGTCCTTTCCAACGCCCAGTTCGCCATATAAACCAATTCTTCTGACAGATATCGAACTGCTCCGTGAAAACGCCGTGTATATCCAAAAACTCAATCATTCCTCCCAAGATTATCCAAAAATCTTCTAATCTTCCTCACTAATCTCACTTTCGTCGCCATCGGGGCTCTCCTGCTGGCTGTTCTCAAAGTTCTCAAACGCGTCTTCAAGCTCTTTTGCGAGATCAACCTCGGGCTCTGCTTGGTCGCCTGCTTCCTCCTCCTCTTCCTCCCCGTCTACATCCATGGGGTCGGGTCCGGGCTCGTACTGTTGGCCACGGTTGTTGACTGGGCTGGGTAACTTAAACTCCGTATCCTGATCATCATCGTCCTCGCCATCAGCGTCGTCGCCTTCCGACTCTCGTTGATCCATGAATTCGTCAAAGCGGCGAACAGAAGGGAAAGCGGGCGAAAAGTCGGTTCTGCGCGTAGTGCTAGTGTCGGCGCCTGGGTACTCAACGAGAAGACCACCGTCATCATCCTCATCCTCCTCATCCTCTTCTGCGGGAGCCGGCGTGCGTTTCTTGGGCTCGGCAGGCTTCTCCGGCTGCGCAGGCATGGGTACAGGGAGGGAGAGCGCGATATTCTTGGGGGCCTGCTTCTTATCAGGTTTGCGCTTGACCTCCTTCTTCTGGGTGGTGGGCTTGGCGCGTGCCTTGGGCGCGGACTTGTCTGCATTAGCAGTACTCTTTTCGGTTTTTTTGTCGGTCTTTGAGGCTGCCTGAGAGCTGCTATCTATGTGAGGGTATTGTCGACGCAGACTATCGGGATCGTTGTTGCCGGGAAGTCGGGTGACGTTCATGTTAAAGGTGGAGTCGACAAGATCGAGGACGAAGGCCTCACGACTGGGGTCAAAGTAGAGGACATATTGACCGCTGTCAGTGTTTCGCGTGCCTGTGAATGCATACTTTTCGTCGTTGTCGGTATATGAGAGGTCGTACGAGGCTGTTTTACCGGGGACGGATGGCTTCAGGCGGGCCGAGTTCGGGGCAGAGCTGGAGGATAGAGCGGGTTTGTGGTTGTCTTTGAGGATGTGAGAACTACATCATTTTGGAGATGGCGTTGGAATCGAGGTTTAACTTACACTTTATACCGGTAAAGATCTCGTTGGACGTCTTGCCCAAGAGAGCGTCGCCGAGGATAACGGGATAGTTACCCGTCTTTGTTGGGTCGATCAGACCAGCCGCCGCCGCCGCCGCCATGGTGAGATGCGCGAGAGAGTGGGAGATGGTCGGGCGCGAAGAATTAGGGGGGTTGTTGATGTTATAAAGTAGAATATTTCCGTAGGTAAAGCATCAATGGCCTTGGAGCTCTGATTGTTTTGTGTTGTTAAAGAAAAGGTCCAAGTTGACGCGCGCGGGATAAGGAAAGGGAAGTCCGGAGGAGGGTCTGGAGTCTAGAATCCGAGAGATGGGGCCGATGGGCGAGTGGAGACACGAGCAGGGGAGTTGAGTTTGGGTGGAGGTCAGCCCGTACTTGTAGGACAGGCAAATAAGCAGTGAACATATGTAATCTGTAGAGTTTATCGATTTGTTGAGTTGTCGTATCGGTGATCCAATGTAAGAGAGGCTTTGTTAATCGCGTCATGAGTCAAGTGTTAATAACCAGCTGAGCCACTCGTACAGAAGAGCAATACAATAAAGAAACTTGTAAAAACAACAGTGCGGAGTAAATAAACTCTCTTTGTTAATATTAAAATCTTCCTTACTTAGAAACACATTGACTTCATCGTTTCATCTAAACAATTTTCAATTACTATCTAGTCTTCTTCGAACTTTTATCTCAGCTTCTCACGTTGATATACATCAACAGTATTTTCGCTGTACGTTTGCGTTACTTACATGTCATGTTTATTACCAGAGCCAATGACTGAATCCCTGTGATCTCGGCCATTATCTTGAAGCTTGAGAGAACAGAAAGGTTGCACAAGAGTAAGACATCACTCATTCTGAGCTGGCATATACCAGTCAGTGATGGAAGAAAACGTTGCTCTTGATTCCAGCCACATCAGCATCAATCGCTTTTGCATGTCTGATTGGCACTACTGCAATGGTAGATAGAATGGAATGGACACAAAACAGGGGCTACGGCGCACCGACAGTAGACTTTGACATTGATAATATTTAGGGAATAGTATATTCATCAACTTGGGGTATATGAATGAGAGGATATTGGGTTTCATATTTGGTGTTCATCTTACGGGTGGTATCCTATACAAAAGAATATGGGATATATTTGAGGTTGGGGCAATTACTCGCTGTCTAGATCAGAAGCTATAAATCATAGACACGACTTCCTTACCTCCTACATGGCGCAGGAGTCTTGCAATAAATCAGAAATCTCTCTAAATGTGGTTTCACGCTATCTGGAGGGTCTCAATGTGGGATAATATAGCCAGCCATCCATGCAGCTCGCCCCTCGACAGCGACCTAGGATTCTTCAGCTAGGGCTTCAGCATTCACATATTAATCACCCGAAAGAGACTGCTGTCAGTAGCACCTGGAAGTTCGAAATGGGAGAAGAACTCCTTATGCTAAGGTGTGTGTCACCTCCAAGCCATGGATCATATATGCCTTGTTTCACTCATTGTTCTCTCAGCGACCAATATTTCCAACGTGCTTACGGTGAACCATCGGGACCGAAACCATAAATCGGATCTCAAGCGATTGGTGGCATCTTGAGATGCCTCCTCGATCGGGATGTATGTCTTGAATGATGGCGGTAACGGCCCGAGTGTTTGAACAACACATCCGAAGACAAGAGTGAGCCTCACTGGCTTGGAGAACGAGATGGGTAGGATCAACAATTGTGTCTTGCAGCAAGCCTAACCATTATAGTCAGTACGGGATCCTCTTGGGCTGTAAAACATGATAGCTGTGGAGAGTCAGAATTCATGCATGTTACAAGTCATAATCTCAAAGTTCTTGTCGGCGAAAACGGCTATGTTGTTAAACTAAGCAAACGACTAGAGAACAACGAGATATGTAAGGACGATAAGAGCGATGTCGGTATGGATACACCGACTTTCGGTCTTTCTTCTGCTCGAGTCCCTTACGTTAGGTACCCGCTTCGTATGTTACTGTCGTCAGATCACCACTAGATACTTAGCTTGGTCAAGCACTTGTAAGCAAGGAATCCAATATCCCTACATGCGTTTGCCTTTCCTGGCTTTGTAGCAGAAAGCATCTGCCTCTTTTTGTCGAGACCCCTGCACCAACGCTTACATATGGCAACGGTTGGTTGGCGCGTGAAAGCAGCTGACGGTTGTTGGTGATGAGCCAAGAGATTATCAACCAATAGTATGCAACAAGTTGGCATACCTATGAGTTGGCTGACCTTCTGCACCGACAGCTTGGTAATGGGCGTCGATCACCATCTCATTCGTGAGGCTTGCACTGCAGCACACAAGTGGGCTTTTGAGATTATGAACAGCTAAAACATGCATGCTCGGCCCTGCAACTATAACATAAAATGATGATGTTGTAAGAAATCAGTCAGCTGGTGAGGCCCATCAAATGTCTCTTGTGGCTATGTCAAGGGAGGACAGGGCAACCGTCGGTGATGGCTCATCTTGGCCTCGGGAATCGACGATCCAACGTCGATCACTCATGCAGCCCGCTTTTGTTTGAGAAGTCTAGATCCGATGCAAGTAAGGAGAATAGACTTTTACAACAGTTATTTAGCACTCTTGGCGTGACGGAGAACGGCCGTCAACGGTTACGATAGATGTCTTGGATATTATACACGCTTATTGGACCAAATAGACTAGCTAACAATTTAGTTCAGGACAGGTGAGCTTGCTGAAATCATGAATTTAGGACTTAGGTAGGTCATTACACCAAGTTGGTGGAAGACGTTTGCCTTTAGCTCCAAAACACCTCTTGCGATTGGATTGAGAAGTTCACGATTTAGGCTCACCACTAGCTCATTAGCTCTTGAAGCTCAGGCCCAATTCCTGGCTTGAAACGCTCAATCAAGGCACAAAACACTTAACTTTAGCACTTTTTTAGCTCCCGCAAACTGGGGGGGAGCATAGCTCCCGCCAATCGAGACCGAGCGTTTCCTCCACGACGGCCAAGATGGTGTTTGCGTTGAGTGGTCGCAGCTACAGTGCGCGAGCTAACGATTGGATAGGTAGTTTGTGGATCGGTTAACATCCATCTCAGCTGAGGACGACATAAGCTGAGCTTGTGTGTAGGCAACGACCAAGCTGAAGAGGAAGAGACGCGGGCGTAGCTTAATAAAACGACATATGCTGAAAAGACAAACACGAGCGTTACAACTCATCAACTCGATGCTTCCCTGCCGTTCTAGGGATGACCTGAAACCGCTTGACAATCTCCATCTCTCATTTCATCTACCGACTTCTCCCTTGCCGATAGACTTACATATTCCTACGGAGCAATCGCGAAAGGATTCCCAGTGGTGACTCCTTCTTGTCGGTGAACGAGCACTAACGACGGATCCGATCTCCTCGAATTCCTCCGTAAACCGAGAGCCCTTATGTGGAGTCTCGAGGCTCTTTGAGGCTATCCCCCCGAGACATGCGGGTGATCAACCGTTGAGAGAAATCAAGATCCGCGGTTATCACAAACACAGCTCACTTTTCACATTTGATACAAGCAAATGATGGTCATCGATCGAAATTCTAAAGATTTTTCACATCGCAACTCGTTTCAATATCAGGACCTTGATCTGGTATTGAGCTTCGCCAGGCCCATATTGTCTTCCGGTGGGCATACCATAATTGCTTCTTCTCCATTCCCCGAACCCATTCGTGTTATGAATAAAGCTCCTTTGACACTTGGGAAATGACTATGTGATGATCACTGGGGGGAACAACGTACAGCTTGGAAATGCAATACGACGTCTGGCAAGTCGAATTTGAGTTGTTTCCGTTCAAGATTTACGTCATGTTGAGATTTGATTCGACTCGAACGAAAATCAGCTGTGGGGTATCTAGTCATATTGTATGGGGAAATTGTGAAAGCGAGGCCATCGTGAGCTACTGTTGCTGATCAGGCTAACTGCCTTTGAGTGTGGGATGGCCAATTTCGATACTACCTACCGTAGGATCACTGACTCCAACCAATCTGCAAGAAACAAAAGATCAACATGGGTGATAAGCAAAGATTTATATTTGCAAGCAGACTAGCCGAGTCTTTACGTCATAATAGGCGAGAAAGATCAACACATTCCTCTCATTTCCAGTTCATGTTTTAATCATTGGTAGCATTGCGTGCTGCCTACAGTATACCGAACAAATCGAAGAAGCAATTGAATTGAAGAAAAGCAATACATAGGTACGTAGCGGGCTTCTTGGCAATGGAGCCGTCCCGGCCGAACAAGCCCAATTATCTCATTCGGCTGCCCCCCTGTTCAGCCTGTGGCGCCTGACCTCACCTGACTGCCGGGTACAGGTACAGGTACAGGTACAGGTACAGGTACAGGGACAGCACCAGGAACCCCTCCAGGAACAGCTACATACCTAGGAAATGATCAATTGCAGTACCGTATCGTATCGTATTCTAGATTGCAGCTGTCGTGGAACAGAGCCAATGGCCAGAAGCACGAGTAAGTATCCCTTCAGCTCCAGCCAGCTTACAGGTGTAATTGACATATCCCCGATGCTACTCCGTACACAAAGGGAGGATAATGGAGATGCACCAAGGGAGAATCCGTCACCCCCTACCTTGACTTCCATGTTGATGAATGAATCTCATCTCTCCATTCCCGCTTGTAAACATTCTTTCTCGTGACTTGCCCCCCTTTTCCTCTCCCTCCAAGTCCCTTGGACTCCACCGTGTGTCAGAGAGTTTGCATTTGCAGAGTCATGGCGAGAAAAAGGGCCCAAGACCCTGGTCTTGCTCCCCACCCTTGTCTTTGACTTGTCTTGCAACCCTGGCATTTTGGACCTTTGCAGACCCGCTTTGGGGTCGTGAGCTGATTGACTGAAGTTGGGATAGTTACCTGTTTGCTTCTTTGTTAGGCTGAGTTTTGCTGCGGTGGATGATGCTGATTGTTGGTTGTCGTTGGTGGTGTATCCTCCAACAGAACAGTGTCTATCACGACTCGGCCGAGGTGTATTCATACAGCTTCGAGTCTCGCTGCAATAATAGATATTCCAAATGGCAGGGACAACATGACCTGTAAGTCGAGTTGGCTGGTCCCTTTGTGCATGCAATTACATACCTCTAGTTTCTTATTTAGCTACCGAGCGAGCACAGCTTTGCTGTCTTATTTCCAACCTTGTTTCCCTCCACCTAGTCATCCCACTGTGCATATGCTCTTTTTCTGTCTCTGATCTGCTCTCTCGTTGCTCTGGTACTTTACGCATTGCGGTTTGGTCTGCACCACCTCTTTTCGGAGCAAATATCCATCCCAGACATAATCAAGTGGAGGGTCAGTCCCCAACCTTGGTTGGAGTTCCCCTCCTGTATTGTTATTAAGGAAACGTATCCCGGCCTCTTTTTTTCCTCTCTTTCTCTTGGTTTCTTGGACATTGCATGTGCGGACTCGTCTCCATTTTCGATCCCTCCCAAGCCTCCCTTTGGTTATCTCGGGTTGTTAGTGGTTGGCTCACCTTTGCGCCCACCGGACCTTCATTTCTATATCGAGTACTATTGTATTACGGATTGCTCTCGGACGGTCCCTCTCTCGTATTTCTCTGATAGTGCACTGCACTGCACTTACAGATACAGATACAGCGGTTATCCTGTCCGAAAGTGCCGTGGCGCAATCCTCCATTACAATCGTCATTTAGCCCTCAGCACAACGTTCCATTCCAGCTGGCATCCGACTTCATTCTCGTCACTATTTGACTGGCATTGGACCGGGGAAAAGGTGTCAGACATTGCCATCTGAGCTGACCTGACCTGTGCCGAGCCGCCGTGGTTGTCTACCATCATCGAATCGTCAAAGAGACGGGACCAACCATTACCATTACAGTATCATTAGCCAGCATCACCCCACGCCCGCTAATTAACCACACGACAACTTCAATCTCCATTGCTTGCTTTTTTCTCGCCTCACCTTCACGTCCGGATAATCTCGTCCTTTTTTCCTGATGATGCCCTGAAGAGATAGAGCAAACATCATCCGACTCGCCCCGACTCGAATCGACTCTCGCTACCTTGACCTCATCTCACCGCCGCCACATTTTTCTCGTCCCTGGCTAACGAGTCGCCTCTCCCGAGCCATGATCGCTGCGGTGCTTCGCCAGAGCCCGATAATCGCTGTCGACATGGCCAACTCTCCTGCTACCACGACGCCATTAACCACCACAAGTGTCGGCGTCGGCGTCGGCAGCGGCGTGAACAACGGCGCAGACACTAACACTGGTGCCACTCCTCCCGAACTAAGCGATCTCGACTATTTCGTCACTGTTCTCCAGTTATCAAATGGTCGAACCGAGAACCAGATCGAGGATGATCTTGTGTCCAAAGCGAATGCCCTCGGCATCTCGAGTGCGCCTGTCGCTGAGAAGCGCATCACCTCGAGCGTCGAATCAGCTTCTACAGTCTACAATGCTCGAACTTTTTCTATGCTTTCCGGCGGTTCTGCAAGCACCGCCTTGACAACACATTCCTCCATCTTTGGCCCGCCTACGCCTGACCCAGCCCTCTCGAGCGGTAGGCAGTCCAAGGATTTGAGCTTTGCTCAGTACGACAGATATCTCTCGGTCATCGACCCTCACCACAATCACCCAAAGTTTATCAGAGAATCACTTCCCCCTACTCCTACTACCCAGAGCATCTTTAGCGGCAAGACAAGGCGCAGTTTGTTCAGCGTCAAGTCAGGTTTCAAATTACGATGGAAGAAAAAGCCGCCGCAGCCACTCGAGGTCATATTGTGCGTTCTAATCCGGATCCCGACTAACATGGTCTCACAAACCCAGAGCTTGCTGACCGTCTTGTCATAGGACCTGTGTGAGCTGCCGTGCCGACTTCAGAAGCTCCAAATCATTACACAGCGTATCTTGCGGCCATACATATTGCGACAATTGCCTAAGATCACTCATACATGCAGCCATGACTGACGAATCTAGCATGCCTCCGAGGTGCTGTGCTCAACCGTTGCCCGGCTCTGTGATCAGAGACCTTCTCAGCCGCGACGCCCAGCAGGAATTCCTAAAGGCCATAATTCAATACAGCACACCCTGGCAAGCGAGGATGTTTTGTTTGAACCCTTCTTGTGGAGAGTTCATTCCGCCGCACCAAAAGCTGGATCACAAGTACCCGTTCAATGTCACTTGTCGGAGATGCAACACAAGGGTCTGCCTCATGTGTAAACGTAACGCACACCCAACGGGGAAGGATTGTCCGGAGGATTGGGAACTGGACCAAGCTATCAAGACGGGGGACAAGCCTGGCTGCAAACGGTGTTACAAATGCCGGAGTTTGGTGCCACTGGTCGAGGGAAGCACGCATATGACATGCCGATGCAAAGCCCAATTCTGCTGTACCTGCGGTGGTGTATGGGATGCCAGTACTGGATGTCCCAATTCTTGCGACAAAGAGGGAGAGATGGAGCGAAGGAAGAAAGAGGAGCGAGCCCAGCTGGCTGAATATGAGGAAGAAAAGGCTGTTCAAGAAGCTGCCGCAACTGCGGCGTCTGTTGAGCGGCTAGAAGCTGAAGAACGAACGCGGAATAAGGACGACTTTTCTAATCTTGCCGAAATGCAGGAGCAAGAAATGGCACGGTTTCTCAAATTTGCCGAGCACGGCAAGGAGCAGATGAGAACCCGTTTTGCCGCGAAGAAGCGGGCTCTGGTGGAACAACACGCCGAACAAGAAGAGAAGATGAAGGACAAGCACGCCAGGGCTGTCAGTCAACTGGAGGACCGGCAGGTCGCCGCCGAGATGGACCTCCGAAATACGTTGGAAGCGAGCGAACGAAGCGTCAAGATTCGGCTCAAACATATGGAGGCATATTGCGACGGCCTGGGACGTAACGGCGAGAATTCGAGTTCAGACTCAACGACCAAGCCTCATCGTGTGGTCACTGAACGTGATCTTCGAGAGCTGGGCCAGCAGTACAACATTCGAGACGGCATGGAGAGGTCGCACCAAGCCAAAATCAACGTTATGAGGGACCGCCAGGCCAAATATATGGAGGAGTTCATTGATCGACAAGAGACGGAGTACGAGAACCTCCTCGACCGGAATCGTGATGAGCTCGACGAGCTGGCAGCTCAAGAAGCACAAGAGGGGGAGGCGTTGGCTAACACCTTTTTGGCCCGGAAAGCCAAACTTGTGCGCCGATGGGAATTGGCTATCGAGATTCTTCGCAAAGAGCTCGAGGCTCAAGATGGCGTCAAATACGCACCGATTCCCACACCAACTTGGCCCGAAGAGAAGACACGGGATCTCCTTTCTACCAAATGAGGACACTTGGCAACCGGACGTTTCTCATGTTGGATGCTAGCATGAGCGAGCACTGCATCCCAACGACTGCAAACACATTCACGATACACCCGACCTTTTTTTATCGTTCGATTCGACCTTTTTCTCCTACCATTAGAAACACCGCAGCGGTTTCATTTTTTAATTCATGTTTTGTCACAGAATTTCCCCTATAGCATGATACCAGGCTAAGCAGCCATGGGAAGCGGATGGTTCTTCAATTTGACTCCGCTGGTTCATTTCTTTTTGGAGTTGCAAGCATTGGATGGAGCATCAGCATAGCATTGTGGCCTCGTATTTGTTTCGTTCCTATACTCATGGAGCAGGCTGAGGAGGAGATGAGCTCGTTTTGACATGATGCTCTACATTTCAGCGTTTTAATTCATACCCCAGATGTTGTTCTTGATAGAGAAGACATCTTCGTATCATAGAAAGATGAGAGATGGTTGGGGACTTGGATTGCGCACTGATAAGTGCAATAGTCCAAGTTCTGCGAGAGCTCTGCGGAGGCCTAATGACAGGACATGATTGTGTATACCCAACCTCGATAGACAGAATTGAATGATCAACTGAATGAGTCAAACCCTTGCCCGGCCAAGCGATGGCGTTTAGCAACGGCAACATACAACCGAGAAGCCATCTAGAAACATGTCATGCTGGTAGACGTTTGAGGCCAAAAGCTACCTGCAGCTAACTAACCAGTTAGCACAGGCACTCTATTATACCTTATCAGGGGCGTCAAGGGCTGACGTTTGCATTCGACCGCAGTACCCTGTTGTATATGTTCATATGTTGCGACATATATGAGATATCCAGGGATCTTCCCGTGATCCTCCCGTGATCCTCCGGGCAAACACGGCTCGTGGGCCGGAGATTATAACAGTATTCCTCCTTTGTGGATTTGTATCAGGTTGTACATGGACGGTATATGCAAAGATCATGGGTGTTCAGGCGGTGGGACAAAGCCTGCCGCAGCAGGTGTTGTTTGTTGACTGTAGTCGCTGCTGTGGCTGCTGTTGGCTTTTCTCTTTTTAGAAACAAATGCATCGGCATTTCGAGTAAACTTTGGCAGGTCTGAACGCACGAAAGAGGCCAGGATTAAATATGAAACACGCATGCCGGCTTGACTTGGATGGCAGATTTAGATACTGGATAACGTTAGTTTGCTGTTTATAAATAGGAGGTGCTACGTGTGCAAATACGATAATAGTCATGGATTGTCGTATGCAGGGCTGGATGTTTGTTCCCAGGTAAGAGCAGCTTCTTTTAGAATGTATCAGATCATAAGGAGGTTTGATGTATGATGGATGCAGGTATCCATGGATATGTACCTGTGTAAGCGAGAAACGTCTGTTGGTTGATTTCAAGACTGCGGAAATAGCTACATCCGTGGTAGGCTAGGTACTTTTTGCGACAGAGTCTGAGCTCAGCTGGTGCCCGCGATCAAAGGATATCCATGTTCCAATGGTAAAAAGGCCTCATATGGTCTGCAGTCATGATGATAGGTTTGGACAAGCCTATTAGTTGAAACAAAACAATCAAAACCTGACGTTTTGAAAACTGCCGTCAGCCGTTGTGGCTGTTTTAAGGTACTCACCACGTTGCTATCTGAAAGCGTACGTAAGCTGGTAAGCCAGCATTTCACAGATAGCCAGGCACCTTGGGACATCTTCAAGGATGATCGTCCAGTGCATCCGAGGACAATGGCCTTTGCCTCGAAGTGGTGAGGTCGACGTCTTAGTCGTAGCGCAGCCACCAAGAAAAAGCCCAGGGTGCTGTCCCGTCCTTTGGCGTCCACTCCCCTGAATGGTCCAGGACCCCTAAGGTACAGGCTTGGGCCGCTAAAGAACAGAACAGTTGGTGGTCAGGCTCAGCCACAATCAGCCCAATTTATGGTTCCATTAATGGGCATTGGATGGCCATGTCCTTTCTCTCTCCACCGACCAACTGATCTCCATCTCCATCTCCATCTCCATCTCGTCTCCATTTCCATTTCCATCTTCATCTTCATCCCTCCACGCCTCGTCCATATTCGACTTGTTCTATTTAATAAACTTGGCCGGGCGCCCCTAGAATCTGTTGTGAATACGGGCTCTTATTTGTGCTGGAGCAGATCACCACAGAGCGTCGCATCCATTCTCTGCCCTCTATCCCCGCCGTCCATCATTTCCGAAAGGCCGCTGTCCTCGACGACAATCGGCCCAGTCACTGCCAGTCCCTGGCACCGAATCATTGGCCCCCGCTGCGGATTGCGAAGCTCTCCCCATCAGAACACCTCCCAGCAGCCGCTTCTCGACTTCGCCATCACTTTTGTCGCCTCTGCCAAAACTCGTCGACTCGGTCCCCCACAGCAGTCTCTCGGCATTGTTGTCGCTGATTCCGATCTCACACAAGACTGCTTGCTCTACGGCAGCACTACTTCCTGGCAAATCGCTGCTTCACTACCTGGTCAACGAGGAATGTGAGCGTCCGCCTCGACAAGTTTGACATATCAAATTCCCCGACGAGACTCGACAATCCTCACTGCACAAACCCGCGAGACATATTTACGATTTGCGTTCGCTACCATGAACGAATTCCACTCGTCGGCCAACGACCCCCAATCTCCCCAACATGAGCGCGATCGATCTGGCAGCATGTCCTTTGGCAATCTCCCCATGGGCCCGGGAGGCCCGCCATCCGACAATGGCGGTGCTGCAGTCGACGATGCTATGAATAAGGACCAAAACCAGGATGGCGATGCTGCGTCCCCGACCCAGACCTCTGCCCAAGGTCCGAGTCCAGAGCAGCTCAAGCAAGTTTCGGATGTTTTGTCTTCCGAGGTACATTCAACCTGTTGTCAAGGCTGATGCGCCAGAGTGCAGAATAGTGTGCTAATACATCTTGCAGATTGGTATCGTCACACTTCTGAACCGCCTCAAGCAGAGCATAGCTTCCGCAAAGGTAAGCATCCGGTCCCTGTCCATCTTGCTCCACCTCGCTACGGCTAAATTTACTGACTCGTCATTTCTCAGGAATTCGCATTGTTCCTCAAGAAACGATCCAGTCTTGAAGAAGACCACGCCAATGGCATCAAGAAGCTCACCCGTACCACTCAGGAGGTCATGCGCCGGCCCGACCACCGACAGGGCACCTTTGGCAGCGCATACGAAGCTATGGCGAGCACCCACGAACGTATGGCCGAAAATGGCATCGAGTTTGCCAAGGAGCTGCACCAAATGCACGACGAGCTTATGGAGCTTGCGGGCGTAGCCGAGCGCAGCCGCAAGTCGTGGAAGCAAAACGGTTTGTCCGCCGAGACCAAAGTAGCAGACATGGAGCAAACAATGCGCAAGAGTAAGGCCAAGTATGACTCCCTTGCCGAGGACTACGAGAGGGCCAAGATGGGCGAGGCACGTCAGAGCGGCAAGATGTTTGGCCTCAAGGGTCACAAATCGGCCCAACAGCATGAGGGTGAGCTGTTGAAGAAGGTTCAGGCCGCTGATTCGACCTACCACGGACACGTCCAGGCGTTGCAGGCTGAGAAGGCTCAACTCGTGTCAACAACACGTCCAGAAGCTGTCAGATCACTTCAAGATTCTATCAAGGAGATTGACGCAGGTGTTTCATTGCAGATGCAGAAGTTTGGTAAGTGACTCCTAAGATGTTAATTGTGCAGCACCGGCTCATGTTTCTAGCTTCCTTTAACGAGCGCCTACTGCTAAGCAACGGTCTAAGCGTCAGTCCGATTCAAGGTCCGGGATGTCAAAGCAGCACATCTCAACGCAGCCTGCGACAAGCTGCTTCATCGATCGATAACGACAAGGACTTGAACGACTATGTCGCTGCGCAGATGAGGAGCATGCCTGTGAGCGCGGGGGAGATCAAGTATGAGCGCAACCCAGTAAGCAGCCATGTCAAACAGTCATAGAGAACTCATCTTAACGCAGTTAGTAGGCTTTGAACCCTCCAGGTTCCAGCAACCAACATGTACCAGGCGGTCCAGTTCAACAGCCTGCAAATATCATGCAGTCGCCACTATCGCAGACACCACCTCAAGGCGGCTTCTCAGCTCCTCAACAACCCCTCGGCCCAGGATCAAGAACTAGCACTCTAGGTCTTGGTCCTATCACTGGCATTACCGGCGGTGATATGCCGTCAGGTGACGATCCTCGTCCATTCTCACAGCCTCATAACAGGAGCTTCAGCCAAGGAAACATGCCGGTACAGCAGGGTGGACCAGGGCAACAGTTCCCTGGTCGAGGTCCTAATCAGCAAGGGCCTGGTCAAAGATATGGCAACGGAGGTTCTATCAGCTCGGCCGGTCCCCCGCAACTAGGCGCTCTGCCCTTCCAGCCTGGGGGCTCTCCTCCCCAGCAATCAGGCCCTCACCAAGCTCCTCACGAACGCACGGGCAGTGGAGTTAACCTGAACCAAGGACCCCCGACTGCTGGACGATCGCCACCTCCCTACGGAACCAGCGGTCCTCCTCCGCCTGGCCCTGGGTCTTCGGCGCCCTCGAAGCCAGTGTTTGGTCTGCCATTGAGTCGTCTGTATGAACGCGATGGCCTGGCAGTTCCGATGGTGGTTTACCAGTGTATCCAGGCAGTGGATATGTACGGCCTCAATGTTGAAGGCATCTACCGTCAATCCGGCTCCATGGCACACATCCAGAAGCTTAAGAACATGTTTGACACAGGTATGTTGAGTTTGCGTTGGTCGAGAGTTGCAGCTAATCATGAAACAGAGTCCTCAAACCCCGCTCTCGACTTTAGGAATCCCGAGAACTTCTACCACGACGTCAATAGTGTTACTGGCCTGTTGAAGCAATTTTTCCGTGACCTTCCTGACCCATTGCTCACCCTCGAGCATCATGACAGCTTCATTGCTGCTGCTAGTACGTTATTGTTCTTTGCTGTTTGCTTTACCGGGGCAATGCTGACTTGGATACGCAGAGCATGATGACGATACGGTCCGCCGGGACTCACTCCACGCTATCATCAACAGTCTTCCCGATCCCAACTATGCTACTCTCCGTGCTCTCACGCTTCACTTGTGGCGAGTTATGGACAACAGCCACAACAACCGCATGAACTGCCACAATCTCGCTGTCATCTTTGGCCCGACGCTCATGGGCACCGACCCCAGCACCGCCATTGCCGACGCGGGCTGGCAGATCAAGGCCATTGACACCATCCTGCAGAACACACTGCAGATCTTTGATGAGGATTAGACTTGCGATTTAACCGCCTAGTGTTGGTTAAAGAGGCTTAATTGGTAAAGTCAGTCGAGAGAGAAGAAAGGGGGGGGGGGGTTGTTATTGTCCATCATGTTGGCTGCTTCTGTGTTGCATGGCGTCTCGTATCTAATGCATGTTCGTTTCTACTACGTACGTTTGGAATTTTCTGTAAGACTACTGGGCGGCCATGCTGAGCGTATCCTTTCAAACTTCTATGCGCTTTCTGCGATCTATTCTGCTTCGTCTGGGTGTATGTGATATGAGTGGCCTATCTAGGTATATACTATCCTAATACTAATAGCCTCGCACCCAACATGCTACTGGGCTCGTTATACTTGATCTCAAATCAGACTGAGAGAAGACTGTTTCTGAATCATCTCAGATCGCATGTTAGGCTATAGGGTAGATGAGAAAAGATTGTTGGGATTCTTGAGATTTAATGCCATTGGTATGGGAAGCGATCTGATTTTCATCTTGATTATGTAAGGCTAGCAAAGTGTCAACTCTATAGGTCGCATTGTTATGACCAGCAATTTGATCTACTGGCATCCCGTCCTATTGAATAACAGAACGATCGATTCACGTTAGATATTCATAGATAGTTCTGTTAAACGATTAAAATCAGATTGGTCCATTAGAGTTCATATAAGAACCCGGTGTCGACATAGAGCTCAAGCGTAGATTTATGATGCATCATAATGTAGTTGCGATTAGCCGTCTGTTTATTAGCAAGTAGGCGAGGCGCAGTCGTATAAAGAATGGGCTCGTATGCCCTGGGAGAAGATTAATTTTGAAGAACCTCTAGTGCCTATTTCTCGCCTTTGATGTTAACGTACGAAATAAATGGTGTACTCTGCTTCGATTTGGACCGTCTAAGAATAATACTTGCATTTTACAAAACTATTTCCTAAAATCTGGGGACATTACACGCGGCAAGAAACCAAGACGTGGCTGTCTTCACTACTCAGCAACTTTCACAGCTTTGACATGGAACAACGTCTTGTTCAAGGTTGGCTATGACGGATCAAGTAACTTGATTAGAGTTCTATGCTTTCCACCCGACAAAGTGATACAAACAAATGCAGGAAAAGGCTTCAGGTAGCCCCCCCATTTCCTCATCAAACACGCCATAACTGGATGTCTTTCATACGTGATATATGCTTAGTTAGGTATCGTGCGTGTTCTGTGCTCGACGTATCATCAACCGTTTCACCAGTTTCCTCTTTGTACGCAGCGCCATGCAAATAAACACAAAACCGAATGCCCATAGAAAGGGGCAAAAGAAAACGACAACAATGAAATGCCCCCCCGTCTCCCCAGAAAAAGCAAGAGAACGATGAGGCCCTTTGGTATACCATGCCCCGTGTAGCCCAGAATGAACAAAGTAATAGCAATATCCGTCTTGCAGTGCATATTATCGCTTGTGCTAACATGCCTGAGTTCCGTAACAGGGGTATAGCCGTGAGAGTAAACAAAAGAGAAGCCAAGCAGAGCAAGAAGGATGAGGATAGGAAAAGTGATGTAGAGCGTTCGTGGTAGGTTGTGAGACGTCAAGATTTCTTGACGTCGATAATGTTGAATAGTAAATGTACTTGGAATACGTTCTGGCCCTTACTGAATCTTGATAGCTTCAAAGAGCCCAAGACTCAAGCTCGTATCATTCTCGCCAACATTGGGAGTCGGCTCGCTAAGCACCTCCCAGCGCCGGAGAACAAAGGGGCTGAGGCGTTCCTGGATTGCCGGCCCAATGCCGTACTGGGCACCCATGCCACGAGCGGCAGCACTTTGAGGCGTTGCTGCCTTCTCGCGGTGTGAGAGCATCAGGTTATCTGACAGGGACGGAGGTGGTGAGCTGAGAAGGTAGTATAGTCGAGGGTCAGACGAAGTTCCTTGGTTGGGCAGTCCGCCAGAGGTCAGCAAGATGGTCTTGGCACAAGTGGCTCGCAAGTCCTCTGGAAGCGCGTCCACCAGCAGAATCGCAATATCAAAGACCTGTTGAGCAAGCAAACCAGCAGTAGTCGGCGGCAATGTTTCCAACTCGAGCAGCAAGCCGCAGAGGACAAGAATAATGCGAGCCCGTGTATCGTGAACAGCCGGGATAGGAGGGCGTGTTGCTGAAGCAGTTGGAAGGGGCGCCGAAGGAGGCTCGGAAGATAAGCTGTGGAGGGTGATAAAGCGAAGCATCGCAGGAAGCCAGTGCTGTAAGACAGCCGTGTAGCAGTTGGGTCGTTCCTGAGGTCCCGCGGCGATGATCTCCCATAGATCTGTCAGCTTCTCAACCATTCCCAACGACAACTGTGCCATCTTTGGAGGAGGCTGGCCCGAAATTATGGCCTCGACTACTTCAAGCAAGTTCTCGGCCATGCGCAGCGACTGTCTCGATCCCGTATCGGCAAACTCGGGTGCTTTTGAAGACGGAATCAAGTCGAGAAATCCAGATTGAGCTTGGGTTTTGAGGTGCTGGGTGATATCATCGCTCAAGCAAGGTAGCAGACTGGTCCACATGATGTTGCCTGCTTCAATGGCTCGGTCCATAGCTTTGGCAAAAGTTTCAAACCGGGATGAGCCCTGGTCGTGCCCTTCGTTAGCGTTGGGTTGAGGCAGGGATAAGTCCAAATTGAGTTTGAGTTGACAGAATGGGAGGGTCAGCTCGTTCGCGATCTGCAAGATGTGATCGAACGAGATTTGGGTCTCGCCAGAATCTCCTGGGATAAGGAGCTTGGTCGTTACCTTGCGCACGAGGCCTACAACGTCAGCAGGTAGAGACTTAATGCCCAAGGCGTTCGAAACAGCCGAGGAGTCTACCAGTACAAGAGTTCTCAAGGTTTGGAGCAGGCTCTCCTGGCATCCAACATTGTCCAGCGGAAGCTCGTGGCCGTTACCATTATTCCTCAGTGCTGAATACTCTAACAAGGCGTTGCGGACGAGGTTTAGAAGCCCTTTGGACTGCTCAAACTTGGCGCATTTCTGTTCGGTATGGAATCGGTAGCTCTCCTCTGCCGAGAGACCCGTCGCCGCGGGTAAAGGCATTATGACAAGCTGCAGGAGCTCTTGAAGGTACGTTGCAGAGTTATGCTGGTTCATTGCGGGGTCGGAAGGCAGGTTTTGAAGACTCGAAGACGGTGGGCTCGCAGTGCTCATGATGATAGGCATTGCCAGACACCCTGTGCTGATGAGAAGCGGAAATAAGCTGGCAAGAGGAGGCCGGTTTGGTAGAGATCGAATGTGACTTGTCCAATCTGTCAAAAGCTTATCGAAATGGTGAGCATCAAAAACACGTATCCTGGTGAGCAGTGCTGCAAACACTCGACGTGTGTCGTCCTCTTTAGCCCAACCTCGCTCGAGTGGAGGGATAATGGTTCGAAACAACCGGTTCATCGTTGGAGGATCCAGCCGCGTTCCACTGGCCAATAGCTTCTCAACTTCCTCCGCCAGTTCATTCTCAGCATGTTGAGCTGGGGCTGCCACGATATCAGATACCGGCGAGCAAGCGTCGATTGCGTTGTTGCGGTCACTTTGGAGCAACTCTTGGCGTAATTGAGCAGCAATAGCTTCATAACCAACCATACGTTGAGCGAGGCTTGAAACAGCAGCGAGCAATGGCCGAGGGACGATGCCTTGCTCCTCACTCATTGACTTGAGGCGTTCGATGAGGTTATTAAACAGGTCTTCTGCAGTCCCTAAAGCGGAGAAAATCTGCAAGTTTGAGTGAACCGTATCAGCGACTGATGCCAAGACATCAGGATTGGCAATCTTTGAGCAGGCTCCAAGAATATCGGACAGCATAGCATAGTCTTCGGCTGTTTCCATGATGGCTCGAACAGAAGTATACATGGCTGAAGATATCGAGTAGCCGTTAGTAGATAGTTGACTGGTAATTGTATCGCGCAGATGTGTGCCGATGCAGCTCCTAAGAGCGCTGCTACTGCTTCCTATCCGTCGAAGTAGCTTCTTGAGAGACATCGGTTTCCGCTCTGATAATGGATCACCGGGAGGTAACGGCAACCCCAGACTGTGTCGCACACACTTCGTCGCGTTGGTCATGTCTTGCTCCTCTTCCACGATCGAATAGTTACCAGCTCGTCTCAGCAGATTCCCTCTCTCGGCCCTCTTCTTCTCTGACAAAGCATGAACCGGCAACTCAACCAGCAGCCTGCTAGAACAAGGACCTGAATCCGGATCGATTTCCGCTTCGCTATGGTAGCCGCCACGAGCAATAGTCCACTGCATGTACTGAGAGACCGAGAAGTGACCGGTGCGAACGAGCTCGGTAACGAGGTGGTACACTAGGTTTTTCCGTGTTTTGTCTTGAATCGCGATGCTGTCGAGCGTCTCGAGGATGGGTGTCGTGGGATTCACACGGAACTGGCTCCATTGCCGAATCAGGCGGGCCGCAGCATAAATCTTTGCTAATCCTGGACGATGGAAGGAAGTCGCCCACTCAACAACGGTCTTCATAATCAGAGGCTTGTTCTCACTCGTCGCCCAGCATGTCGCCGCCAAATGATTGTCGCCGGGCTCTTTGAGAGCATTATCAAGCAACTTAACCAGCTGACTTCGACCAGCTGGAGGGGAAGCGGTACTAGATACAACAAGTCGTGAGTTTCGGGTGTGGATCGAATGTAAGGCCTGTTGGGTCGGTTCATGGTCTGGACGTAAGAATGCCTGTAGCGTATCTTTGTATCGAGGCCAAGCGCCAGGGTTGATGAAACTCTCCGGATTGCTGAGAAGCAGGGAGCCGAGCAAAGTTGATAGTTTGCTGGACAGTTGTACAAGGAGATCTTGATCGGGATCATTATGTATCTGGTCTCGGTTAGCCAGCATATTGGGTTGAGCAGGAGCATGTGAACGTACTACGTGCAAGTGGCTAAGTAGGGCAAAAACAAGCCGGCGGCCGTACTTGCGCGACCTAAGGATATCTCGCCAGTATATCTGAGCTATTAGCAACCACATGGGGATCCTAGACTGGAGACTGTTTTCAATGCCAGACACAACCCAGTCAAGGTAATGATCGCGATCTAACAACTGCTCGGAGTAAAGGTTCGTGGCTAGACGAATGCTGCGAGGCTATTAGTAGCTGTGCTGTTAAAGTGAAATGTATCATAACTTACGCATATGTAACTCTGTTCTTCCAATCATTCTCGCCAAACCCAGCAACGACGGCATCGACAAACTGCTCTACAAAAACAGTCCAGTCACGGGCCCATTTGAGTTCGCCACCCATGACAAAGGCGCCGTTGACTCCCTTTCTCTTTAATCCTCTTATCTCGTTGGCACCAACACACTTGGCCAACCAAACGGCTCGCTCAGCGGGGACGTTCTTATTCAAACACTGGTCTAGTAATGTTCTGCCGCGAATACCATGGGGGATGGTTCGACTGAGACGTCTCAAAGATATCGCAGGGTTCGCGAGGTCCTTGAGCCAGACCTCTCTCTTGGTATCGGTCAACGTAACTCGGGGAGGTGGCTTGAACGTCGAGGGGGCGTTAATCTGTCCTCTGTGTCTGCGCTGAGTCAGGACACCCATAAAAATGGTAGAAAGGGCATTCAAGCCGGTCTTCTGCTTCAGGGCTGGGAAGATGGCAAGCTTGGCAGACGAAGTCTCGGGAACGTTCAAGTTCACCTTATCCCATGTTCCCTTGGTAATGGCTTCGCCGCTCCACTCATCTTCATGATGCGTCCCATTCCAGGGAAAGAAGTCGGCATATCCGGAGTTGAGACCTTTGCTGAAAGGATCAGCGGGGGTTCGGGGGGTGGCATCGGGTCGATTGGCAGTAAGATATCGTGGCGCGACGGAGGGGACTTCGACGGTGTAAGGTTTTGGTCGGGCATCTTTCTTGACCGGCGCAGACGCAGTCGTCGTAATTCGAGGAGCGGATCTAGGCTGTGACGTTACTGGTCGGCGCGTAGGCAGCGGCATCGTGGTCGAACTAGCACTTCCACTGGCTGAGGGGCTGCCGGAGACGGCTTGAAAGGGGTCAGAGTTGGTCGGTATCCGCGAGGGAGTAAGAGACTGAGGCGATTCGGTAGCGGGGACAAAGTCGGTTGAAATGTTGTGGGACAGCTCAAGTCTGAGACGAGAGCCGCCCCTTCTCGGTGTTGTGTTGTATCGGTTAAGGGTGGCATCGTTGGTGTCACTTGTAAGATCAATAAAGGACGAGTCTTTTCGAACTGGCGAGGCGGGGATAAACTGCTGCTGGTGGGACAACGTTCGCTGCGGAGGAGGACGCTGGACGGGTAGCGACGATGAGCTCACGGAACGCTGAGGCGGCCGCGGATGGGCGCCCATGGGGGTCCGCGAGGTCATTTCTGGGACGGGGGCGGAGGCGCCATTCCGAAAGATCTAAGTAAGGGATGCGTTGAATTATGTTGTAGTTGGTGATAGATGATCGCAGTCAACGCGGTCGCTGAATACCAGACCGCGATGTCCTGCGATATCCTATAATGTCTCGAGACGTCAGAAACTGAGTTCTCGAGGTGTCGAGGTTCCAGTCAAGGTTTGCGTTCCTCTATCGCGTTTGTCGTCGATAGCCCGTTGTAAATGTTTGATGAGCCAGCCGCGCAATCCGAAGGCCAGCAATCAACGTAATTCGGATATCCGAGCTTGATCGTCGCCCGTGCGTATATCAATATCCCAAACTATCGCTATCGCCGTCGTCGTTACGGTTCGAAATCAAGGTAACAAGGTCAGGCGCGCGAAAGGCCTCATTAACAAAGCAGACAGACGAGTCAAGGAGAAAGGCGAAGAAAACGAGGACAGAAGTGCAATGTCAGGATAGCGTGAGAAGGTAGGTATGTACACGAGCGGCACGGAACCCCGACCGAGAGCGGCAGCGTTGATGGATTATGAGATGTGGATGGGGTTAGACGGGGCGAGGTTAGGTAGAGTTAGAGCGTTTCTGAGGTGAGGCAAGGCGATGCAAGGCAAGGTACTAACTTAAAAGGCTCTCGACAGAAATATGGGGACGCGAGGGGGTGGAAGACAAGGTAGAGGATACTAGCAGCAGAGAGGGTTTTGTTGGCAAGGAAGGCTATTACGCACTATGTCCGACAGGTACTGGCTACCTAGATACTATCCCGTCCGGGCTCTCAGCCCGTCGCTTAGCCCGTCCCTTGAGTTGTCGACAACCCTGTCCTGTACAGGCAATTTTGGGGGTTTGTTCTCAGCGAGCGTGTGCCCGGGTGGGACCCGGACTGCGGGCTACGGCCACGGCCACGGATAGGGACGGACGGGGGGTTGGGATTGGGGAACCAACCCCATTACATGAGCTTTATTAGGGGACTTGAGATCTCGGACGTGTTTGATTGGGGGACCGAGGTGGCGATACTTGGTGTTGGATGACTCGTGGTTGGCCCAGTCCAAGTCAGATAACTTTGGAAGTGCAATAGTAAATCCATTATGGGCCTTTGTGATTCACGAAAACGCCGTACGGCGGCTGCGCCAGTGGATAAACAGCTGATTGCTTCCTACGCCAAAAGGAAATCTTTCAAGTCACCTCATTATAACATCCTTTGTGCTATTCAGGGGTTACAGTTAGCTAAGCTGGGCGATCAAATAACACTGCAGCCCCCGGCCAAAGCCATCAACCCCGCTTAAAGGCACACCTCACGCACTTAATCGCCCAGCTAAGATCGCATTGCCTCGTGGAATGTGCGTTATCTATTGGTAGGTGGTGTGTGCATGTCACAGCGCGAAACAGCGGGATGTGTATAAACATCCATGCATGTTTGCTTGCTTGCTCAACGTCACTGTGAGTTGATAGCAAAAAGCACTTTTTGAATGTTCTATCGTTGCTTACTTAGCTGGAGGCTGAGCACAATGGAATGTCGACCAAGACGACAACCCATGTCTGCAAAAACATGGGTGTCAGCTACCATCTGGGACGTCAACCAACCAAACAAAACAAACTCATCAGCCATCATTTCTCAAAAATGCTCCCCATGACGGCATCCGGCAAAGATCTATTCGAAACCACCTCATCTGTTCCATTAGCTCTCAGCTTCCCCCCTCTGCCAAGCCCACACGATAGTTACACTGGCAACTGGACATCTCTCGTGTCCATCATAGGCCGTCATTTATGCGCCTAGTTTATCCTCAACCCAAGCCATTAAACGAATCGACCGATAGTTCCCCCCATCCAGAACCTCGTTCCAGCATCGGCCAAGCCCGTGGTCTGTGTTCCCACCCCTTCAATCCCGCCCGGAATCCCAACAGCTCGTTCCCCTAACATTGGATGGGACAAACAACTGCAACGCCGCACCTGAAAAGGTGAGGCGCTGTAGCGTAATACGTCGCGAACCGCATGTTATCGGAAACCTGAATGTTACTGCAACCTATTTAGGTAGGCATTCAACGGGAGGTTCCATTAATCCACTATCCGAGGCCCAAAACTCCCGTGGGAGTGAGTGGATTGGGCAGTTTTCAAGTCCATCATGAGGGGCATCTGTCATGGGATTTGGTCTCCTGCTGTTGACAGCCGCGCTTGGCTTATTGAGCCCTGCGTTTCGTTGCGGTGTGTGCAGTAGCATCCACTGCGGAGACGATATCCGTTTGTATATACTATACTGTATGTATTCACTTGTGATTGTGATTGTCAACCTACCGTTTGACCTGAACTATATGCAAGTTAAGCCTCCTTCATCTGTCTTCAAACCAATATTCAGAAATTGGCTCATATTTTACTGTATACTCGGCAGCCACGGAGGTTGATATGGACCCGGCCGCTTGACGGACCGCAACCCCAACCTTGCCGTCGGGATCTTGCCCCGGGCCGAGTTCCTCAACCGAAAGTCTATTTTATGAGCAGTAAAGGAGGATAAACCAGGGCTCAACAACACCATAGGCCTTCCTATCTAGATGGATCATTTATCTGCGGCAAAGCATCTCCCTCAAAACGCCCGCTGCTACGTACATTCAAACAGTGTCTTGAGATACCAAGTTTCGTAATCCGTTGCACTGAACCGTTCCAATATCTTCTCCTCTCTCTGTAGATCCTCGGAACGCCCATGCACTCAACGGTCAAAAAGCTACTGTACTAATGTAACATGCCTATTACACAGTATTCATACATGAAACTTGAGTGCCTAGGAGCTCAGAAACTCACATGTAACGCACGGAATTGGATTGTCCGCCCACCTATGCTGTGCTGCTGTGCAACCCACCGCGACGGTAACTCAGTACGTACATATACCAAACGCAGCACGGCATTCTATCCCTTGCACAAGCACTGGGGGAGAACAGGCCCTTCTCCGTCCCACCCAAGTCCACTCGGGTGCACGGGCGACGGGCAGCGTGTTATCTGTGACGAGCTGCGGGCTGTCACAGGATTGACCTACCGGTAGGATAAAAAGAAAAGCCAAGGATCCGATCGTTGGAGGTAAGTGACTGGTGACCACGCCACGGTGTGCCAACCCTAGCGATGCGGATTGCCCAACGTGGATGTTCTCTCCTGTCATGGGAGATAAGTGTGTGCCGCTTTGCTTATCGCAAACATGGCGGGTGCGTCATTGTAGCACAGCATATGTAGCAGGCAAATGAAACGGCTGTATGCAGTAGGTATATTCAAAATCGGTCAATTCGGCTATCTGCAGTCCTCAGACGCTGCAAGTGACCGGTCGCAAGAAAGACAAACATATGCTGTGTGAATAAGGGCTTGTCTTGCCCTGTGAGATGGCCGTCCCTGGTTATGTAAAACCAACTCCTCCTTCCATGTAGACAGTTAATCGTTGTGAGTCGTAGCCAATGTCCCAATGCAGAACGAGGGTTTTCAGTTCCATCCAGCACTCACCGCCCTCTCAAACAATAAAACTAAAAGACAGTCTGCCTCGGGCTCAAGTCATGCCACTATTACAACTCTCCTGCAGAGTTGACAGACCACTCGCTCCAACCCCTCTCCTCACCGGGCAGCTTGATGCTCTCCCATTCATCTCTGGTGACGCTCTTCCATTCGTCAACAGGGAGCCAGCCGATTCGTGCTCGGTCGCCAAAACCGCCGACCCAGTAAATCTTGGTCACGACCAGACGCGCCCAGGCACTCTCGTGGATGACGTTACCAGGCAGCCAGTACTTGGCATCTGGGTGTTTGCGTGTGAAGCACGCTGCGAGCTTTACGGCGGATACGGGGTTCGTCTCGATGGGCTCCAAATAGCCGAAGAGGGCAAACCGGGGCAAGTTAGCCGCCGAGTAGGGAACGGTGTCCGGCGTGGAGGATGCATCCTCCGGACGCCGGTTGTACTCGAAGCCGGGCATGAAAGGTATGTAGGCCGAGAGTCGGGACAGGAGCGAGATACGCTTGGCAGGAGGGTATGGCGGGACCCAGTTCATGGAGAGGGTAAGATTTGATCCTGCTCGGACGTTCCTGAACGTGGTTGCAATCTTGATCTCGAGAATGGTAGGATTGCCTTCATCCTCACAGTCTGCCACGTAGTCCATCATGCCAATAGGCACGCCTCCTAGTTCGGCCGAGGGGCTGCCTTCGATCTCGAGACCGTTATCGGAGTGTTTAGACGGGAATACGGTCGAGAGGGTCGCGAGCTTGGTGAGAGCCAGAATACGCCGGGCCATGACCACGGACTCGTGTACCGACGGAATCTTATGAGGAGCGTTGGCGTCGGCATCGTCATCGTTGGAGAAGAGGCTCGAGGCCGGGCTGAAGGCCTGCGCCGTAGCAGCAAGGCCGGTAATAGCGTGCGAAAACTTCATGATGCAGTTCGGAGTCACCAAGGCTTCGGTGGACTAGACAGCGCTTCGCGTCAGGATGGGAGAGTCACGCCTTTATAGAAGTCGTCGGGCCAAAAAGGAGGATCAAGATGCAGGAAGAAGGTAAGACGAGCCGAGGAGACGGTGGGTAAGACGATGGCTGTTGGCTTTGTTGTCGCGTGAGGCGTCTGAATGGAAACGGCGTAAGTGGTGTGCGCGCTAGGCTAAGCTGAGGGGGAACTGATCCCATGATGATGCGACGCTCGGTTGCAATGGATGTCTGCCAAGGCCTAGTTAGATTGATAAGATTAGATCCTTGCTACCGTTGGACACCGTTGGAGTGCCGTCCGCATGTGGATTTCTTCACTTACCCCACGCACCTGGAAGAGCATTATGACAAGTAAAGGCCCTTTTTAGATGTAAATAGAGGCGAGAAACAAGTCACTGAGTGCCGCAAGTCAAAGGTACCTAGTTGGGTCAAGGCACTGGTAACTCTCTCCAAGCATCAACGCATCTCATCATTTGGCTGAGCAAAGGTATTTCTGTCTTGCCTTTTTTTCACATGTCAACAAGCGTGCCGGCAACGATAGGAGCCCGCGGCAGAATGGCTAAAAGAGGCTTGTTTTGCCTCCACTGGGTCTTTAACTCAGCGACAAAGCACAGATGAGTTTGAAATTACCAAGGGAATCCGCACCGAGGCACGAGAACTTCTATAGGTGGAATTAAATAACACAGTTATGATTGTTATTTGTAAAGCTTATATATCCACTATCCTTGACCAGCTTACTGGGATTCTTGATTCATTAGCTCTGTTCTAGCTACACCTATTCGCTTCGATACCAACGAAATTCAAAACTCGACAAGTTTCGTTCAAATGTCTTGACAGATTCTTCGTGAGCACCTTTTGCCTCTCTTAAATACAAAAGAAGTCCCATTGCTTGAAGGCTTCAAGAAGGCTTGTAGGTATCCTAGTCTTCCGGCGTGCATAGGAAGATTGCGTAACATTATAAAAGCTGGTTTCCATGTTTTAATGAACCACGCGGTTTGAGTTTCATGGAGTGAATAGACATGAGCTGTGAGGTCTCATAACCTCATGTGCCCTGATTCAAATAAAACCAACCACTCATACGGTTTCTATATTTTTCTAGGAAATCATATTAGTGCTTCAAGTTTCCCCTGTTGTTCCGGAATCATCCTGGATGTTTGCACGGATCATTGTTGCTCATTAATGCTGGAACAAAAACAGCAAGCCAGTCATAAATGCAATATCTACCAAATACCTTTTGCGACTGTATAAGTCCTTCTGTGAGTTTAACGCGAGCCGAGAGTCAAAGTTGCATTGTATGGTTCCAGTTCCAGAATCATATGATGTCTTTAATTACTTCAGGTCGGAACATAACTGCGGGCTTAAAGCCTTAGTATTCGAGAATTAGAATAGCATACATACCGATTGGAGCCCTTACCACTATCCCGGTTGGTGTTTATAAAGTACCATTTCCATAAATTCATCAAAGTTGAAAATCAATTGACTGACTATGGTCGGCAGAGTGTAGAAAAACGATAAACCCGAAACTGTATCGCCATAGAAGGTAAAAATTATGCCCCTTATTCTACCTCTTCTATTGGGATGCACTAGGCTCCGTTATCCTGAACACTTACGTGCTGTTGAATACCTACCTAAAGTATTTTATGATTGTGCTGCGCTGTTTTTGTGAAGGAACCAAGCCAAGTACAGACATGAATACCACCCGTGCGAGGGTTAAAACTAATATTTTAGGAAGGATAGATGATAATAATTAATATAATTTTTAATAAATAGAGTAATAACAGATAAACTAAACTTATAATAGACCGGTCCTTAAAATATCTATTATCGTTAAAAGTTCTATATAAAAATCAGAATATAACTAAACTTTTATAATAGCTAGACTAAAGAAGGCCAAAAATACTATAGTGAGTCTGCCGACATCCTGACCTATACCCCCTCACCCGCGTAGACGGGAATACGGTGAAAGACTGGTTTAAACCAAAAGTAAAAACTGACGGTGGTATTAACTTCTCCATAGACCATTCTCACTCAACAACTACGAGTTCCCAGCTTGGTGAACATCTTAGGTAATAGGAGCCCCGAACAGTTTCACGAGAGGCTGGCAGGTCATCGCTAAGTGTGATGGGAATATTTACCCTATTGTGCTGACCATTTAACTGCATAGACCATAAAGGATTCCTCCTTTAGCCATCCACTGTTCAAACAGAAACGAGAACAGTCAGGATGAAGATGGTATACAGGACCTTCAAACAAAGATTAGGTCAATAGTAGCAAGAAATCATTTGAAAACCAATTCGCTGACCGAGTTTCAAGTTCCTGAACACTCAAGTGCAGGAGTGGCTAAGTGACAAGACAAACACAATTGAATAACTTATTGACCAACGTAGCGAGTATAGAAGTGAAGAGAAGCCATTGTTTCCATGGCTATATTGATATTTTGATGAGGAAGTGAACTTGATAGTTGGTACGATGCTATATTTAGAATGCAGATCGTAACATAAGGGAGAATGAGGCAAAGGGACAAACGGTCATCAGTTCGTCTATCACCAGTTCGATATGATTGAATCTCAGAAGCAGTAGATAGAGGTTAAGCTCTATATCAAGGTCCGTAAACAAATATTGCGGCATTGCTCTCTAATATGTATTGTCTCGGAGTATTGTTGGCAGAGCGAGTCCCACTGTCCCGCTATCCCACTATCGAGTCAACAGATCTCGATAGTTGCTGCTCCAACCATGTTGATCTCCGAGCAAGCCCAGCCAATAACAGAGTTGCATTCCAAACAAGCCCACCACAACCCGATTCCTTGGCTGTTGCTTGACCACCTGGTTCAAGCGTGTTGCCGTCCATCGGATCTTGTCTTGCTCACCTCCCAACATCTTCTTTTACTTTGTCCCTTTCAGGTCTCGTTACCAATAAGGAAACTATTTGTTTCCAGTATTTTATCTTATTTTCACGCCGTTTCCGTCGACCACTGTTCTTATCTGTCCCTCCACCGCCTGCTGCCCAAACAATCGCGCATCTCTAGCTTAGTCTACCCCTCGACTCGCAGTCGCATTGCGACAACAACATCCCCACCACACGCTCAAGGGCGCCCTTCTTGCTTCCTCACACATACACAAGCAGACGCTGTATAGGGAAGATAACCAGCCATGGCTAGCTTCATGTCTAACTTCTTTCCGGGTGGGAAAGAAAAGAGCAACGGCACCGCCTCCAGCGAAGCCAGCAGCCCGCGCCCTGTCACGCCCGCTACCAGAATGGACAACTTGATCAACCCCGTCAGCACGCCTCAAGGCAGCCCGAGCAAGAAGACAAACCCCCCTGGAGCCCACGATCTTCCTTCTGCCTTCGAAAGTGCCTTGAATCTTAACGCTCCCACCATCGAGCCACCTCTGAAACTGGGCCGACCTCAGAGTGTTGTGGCTTCGCTATCGCCTGGCAAGACCAAGAGCCAACCTCTCGACGAATCCAACGCAAATGTTGATGATAGTGTTGTCCACAAGACGCGACCAGCAAGTCCTCTCAAGAGGCAAGGCCAAGAAAACACTCCTCCAACCTCTCGCCTGGCTGCCGCCGATTCTCCCCACCAACATAACCAGGCTGCCATTTCTCGCCAGCAGCCGTATGAGCATCGGGAACGACATACTGTAGCTGCGACCAAGAAGTTCAACACAGCTCGAGGCCTGACACCAGAAGAGCGCGAAATTCTTCAGAAGCCCAACGTCAAGCGATTGGTGAATGTTACGCAGCTTTGTAGGCACCAACTCAGAAACCTATCATGTCTGTTTGTCGGTTGCTAACACGCCCCAGATTTCCTAGACTACTATTTCGATCTTCTCACATATGTCGGCGCCCGACAAAACCGACTGGCGGCTTTCAAGAACGAATATCCGCCACCCCCAGAGACCGATGAGCAGACACACAACCAGATGTGGAGCAAGTATGCCGGGCGAGAGCGTGCCAACCTCCGCAAGCGACGAGTACGACTCCGACATGGTGACTTCCAAATCCTGACCCAGGTTGGTCAGGGAGGCTACGGTCAAGTCTTTTTGGCTCAGAAGAAGGACACGCGCGAGGTTTGCGCCCTCAAGGTCATGAGCAAGAAACTACTCTTCAAGCTCGACGAGGTTCGTCATGTTCTGACCGAGAGAGATATTCTCACCACCGCCCAGAGCGAGTGGCTTGTTAGGCTTCTCTACTCTTTTCAGGACGAGAAGAGTATCTATCTCGCAATGGAGTACGTGCCTGGCGGTGACTTCCGCACCCTGCTTAACAATACCGGTGTGCTATCTAATCGTCATGCTCGCTTCTACATCGCCGAGATGTTCTGCTCTGTCGACGCTTTGCACAAGCTAGGCTACATTCACCGAGATCTCAAGCCCGAGAACTTTCTTGTTGATTCGACAGGTCACATCAAGCTGACAGACTTTGGCCTGGCTGCTGGTGTCTTAGCCCCCTCCAAGATCGAGTCAATGCGTGTCAAGCTGGAGAAAGCGTCGGAGAGCGCAGTTCCCTTCGGCAAGCCCATGGATCAGCGAACCGTGGCTGAACGTCGAGAGAGCTACCGGACGATGCGCGAGAACGATGTCAATTACGCCAAGTCTATCGTGGGATCGCCCGACTACATGGCCCCGGAGGTCCTTAGAGGGGAGGAATACGACTTTACGGTGGACTACTGGAGTTTGGGTTGCATGCTATTTGAGGCCCTCACTGGATTCCCTCCCTTCGCGGGCGCCACTCCTGACGAGACGTGGCGCAATGTGAAGCACTGGAGAGAGGTGCTGAAGAGGCCCGTATGGGAGGATCCCAACTACTTCCTGAGCAACCGAACCTGGAGCTTTATCTGCACGTAAGTATATACGACTTGACTGATACCTGTTAGTGGCGGGCATGAGCTAACTGGCTATACAGATGCATCAACTCCCGCTCCAGACGGTTCTCTAATATTGAGGATATCTATGCTCATCAGTACTTTGCCGAGGTGGAATGGGAGCTGCTCCGTCAGACCCGTGCGCCCTTCGTTCCCGAGCTGGACTCGGAAACGGATGCAGGCTACTTTGACGACTTTACCAACGAGGCCGATATGGCCAAGTACAAGGAGGTTCATGACAAGCAACAAGCCCTTGAGACAATGGCTGAACGCGAGGAACAAATGAGCAAGAGCCTCTTTGTCGGTTTCACGTTCAGACATCGCAAGCCTACCACAGAAGACGGCGGAAGCCCCCGAAAGCGCATTCCCACTGATGAGACATTCGGGACGATGTTCTAGGGCGAGCCCCAAATTTCCAAGATGGTGGATTGGCGTGGATTCGTCAGCAGGGGGAAGGCTCTCTTCTGAGGTAGTGCGAACCAAACTTTCGCTCTGTTACCGGGAAGGTTGGGGCCTGCGGTGCGGGATGTTTTGATGTTGTGGGCATATGACAGGTTTCTTCAACCCCCTCATTGTTTTCGTTTCCTTTTCGACGTTGCTGTATTATCACTTTTGATCATGTATGTGCCGCTGCACGTTTTTTTTGCAGCTCAGCTTTTGCTCTTGTTTCCGGCAGGCGGGAGTTTTATACGGACCCGGGTTGTGTATTGAGGTCCAGTGACAACGAGTCAGAATGCAGTCAGGCTTCTGGGAATAATTGCGGTTATGTATGTATGTCAGGAGAATAGGATTGCGGCCCCCCTCCTTGGCTTTAGCAGGCATGAGGATAGGGAAGGGGGAAAACAAAGATAGAAAAGTCTATGCTATCGTGTAAAAGTTTACAAAACAAACGGATAGCTAGCTGGCATTGAAACTGACCCTGGCTCTCATTTGTGAATGTGGAAATAAGCGCTGTACAGGCTTTGAACTCAAATGGGCAGCTTCTATGCAAGTCAAGAGCCCTGTTTAAACTTTTGGTTTCCCAAGTCAAAGACAAGGCGAGACCAGGATGAAAGAGATATGCGAGGGTGCGTGCATCGTATCGACTTTTAGATGGTATCATAAATTGTATTCCAAGAAATCGCGTGCTTCCCCAATCAGTCCACCAAATTTGCGTCAACCTTCCCCAAAGTTCTCTGTGAGATAATAACCAAGAAACTCCTCGACTAGTTCGTCGGATCTAATAGGCGGGCGTTTGCAATATTGGGAACCGTCGTGACAGTCATGATCGTTTCATCGTAGTAAGCCAATGCCCAGCATCAACGATACAACGGCCCCCTCCATATAAAAAAACTCCCTTAACACCAGAAGCGACATGATCCACCACATTGGCGTTTACATCCAAACAAGGTATTATGGAAATCGCCGTATAACAACACCCTAATGAAAACGCCTCCGTCTAGAACGCCTCAAAATTCATTCCGTGTTCCGTCAAAGTTGGTAGTTCTCGTCCACACTCTTAGTTAGAACCAGCATCGAAAGACTCGGAATATTATTGCTTCTGGCATTTGGGCAACATAAATCGCTTGGCAACGCTTTCACACAACCCATGTTCTCAACCACGATTAGAGACTCATGGTCAACCATTCCCACTCTTGAGGGCCAGCAGAGCTGCCAATCAGCGAGCTTGTTTGACCACCAGACATGCTGATCAAACCCGTTGCAGAGCCTAGAGTACTGGGTCGCTGGTTAAGGTTGAAACTGCTGGAAGACATGCCACCAGGCAAGCTTGAGAGTCCAGCAGAGGAGCCGAAGGGGCGTGAAGCCTCAACAGAGCTAGTTGAATCAGGGCTGTCGATATCCATGGATACTGGCACATCTCCTCCAATGCTTTTACTGTGGCGACGTTGTCGTTTTGAAGAAGAAGAAGAAGTGGAAGGTCGTTGCATAGACATCGAGGCCCCAGGTCCAGGACTCGTCTTGGGAGGAGCAGCTGCAATAGGAACAACTCCTTTACCACCTGCAGCAGCAGCAGGAGGGCCTGCACCGGTAACATGGCTACTTGGAGTGCTTCCAGCTGTGTTTGTTCCTGATGCAGTGCCACTGACCGGACTCTCGACATCCTTGCTGCTCGCAGGTCGGCCAGGAGCAGGCGGTGTCGTCGCCTTGGGTGTTGGGTTGCTGCTGTGAGGCTTGATGCTGTTAGTGGCGGCTGTGGACATTGACAATGTCGAGTTCTTTCGAGAATTCATCGCACTGGTGGTCTTCTTAGACCTGGTGCTGCTTCCTCCGACTGGCACATTCGTTCCAGAACCACGATTTCGTTTCTTGATAACATCAGTCTTTAGGCTCAGCGGCCTCACAACACCGTGCAACTTGAGGAAGAGACCACAAGCGTTACACAACGGCTGACCTTCAGGGTTCCGCCTCCACAATGGCGTCGTCTGAGTGAAACAATTAGTGCACGTGGTCGGAGCATTTCCATCGTTGCTGTTGCCGGCGGCTGCCTGCAGATTGGTCGTTGAACCTTGCTTTGACATAGGGGGTGATGACGGTCGGCTTGGCGCCACAGACGAGTATCCTGACATGGTTCCGTTTGCGTCGCCAACGGGTGAGCTCTGCATTGACTGGGCAAGCTGCTCAAAGCCGTTCTGCTGCCCAGCCAGATGAATCGGTGTAGATGCATTGCGTGGTAATTTGGGATGTCTCCTCGGGTTTCCTCCTCTGAAAGATTGGCTCTGGGATCTTTCAAGGCCATTCGATTCCCACTCTCCATTGCCGTCGACAAATTCAGTTGTCGCTCCTCCAATCATAACCTGCTTACGGGTAGGTCCGCCAGGAAATCGAGCAGCCTGTGTGCTAAATTGTCCTGGAAGGCTTGCATCCCAACCCATGGACCCAGATTCGTCGAGAGAAGCGTCTTTTTGCATCGATACATTGCGATCAGCGAATGCGTTGTTATCTTCGTCGTCAGATTCAGCTCCAAAAGAGAAGAGGCTGTCCTGCTGCATCTGCATAGTTGGCGAGGTTACAGCTTGATCGGTTTGAAACACCTGGGAAGGGTCGATATGGCCAAACGAGCTAGGCGCAGTGCTGTAGGCAGACATAGACTCCGACCCAGTTCCTGGGGCCGAGAACATGGTGCTACCGCTATTTCCGTTCCCGCCGTACATGAACTGCTGGCTAAGCATACTTCCGATGCTTTGCGGGAAGCCTTGTGGCCGTTGCGTTCGTGCATCCTGGGAGCCGAAGTAGAAGCCGTCCTGCTCAGGAATAGGGTGAGGAGTTGAAACATTCGATGGGTAAGCGGATCCTGGGGGTGAGTAGAAATCGGTATTTTTGTTCATACCCGTTGGAGGAACCGATGAATTATGGTACATGTTTGAGAAAGGACCGTTGGGTACCATAGGTGAGGTGGAAGGTGAAAATGGGAAATTCTGCTGGAAGTTTCCATTGGAGTTGATCATGGAATCATTTTCCATGAATGTGTCGAGGCTGAAGGGAACGCTGGCACCATTGGGCTGCTGAGACATGCCAGCCTGGTTGGAGTGATCCAGGGAGTAGTCATGAAGCTCCGAATCCAGATCAAGGTCATTCTGCGCCGCGGTGCTATTGACAGCTGGAACATGTGGTGAGAAATCAGCGGGGCGCTTTCGAGTCTGTTTAGAGAGTTAGCAGCCGTGCGCAGAACAAGCGTGTTGTCAGATGTAAAAATTAAAAAAATTAAAAAAAAAAAAAAAACCACTTGAGAGTTTGCGATAGAGGGGAACCCGCGCAACCAGTCACACAAAGAGGAGGGGTCGCTAGTAGTCACTCACCCTACGGTCATCAATGCTAGTTTTGCGAAGATGACGGTTTACATAGTTAAATTCATTGCCTTGAGTAGCTTGGTGAACCGGCTGGACGGGAACAGATTGCGGGACGAAGCTCTGCTGCGAGGGCTCTTTGCGGGATTTGATGGGAATGGCGGATGCTATCGAATTACCGGACCGGTCCTCGGTCAGTCTATCACCCTGAGGAGACGTAAAGTTGACGGGTGAAGCAGAGTTGTCGGAGAAGATAAAGTCGTCAATATTCATGGCGTCGGACTGGGTCAGATTGTGCTCGGAAGTCTTTCGCAGTTGAGCAATGCCGCTGGGAGAGTTATGCATTGGACGTGCGAGCCTGGAAGGCCCTGGTTAGCACGTCATGGTTGAAAGACAAGCGATTGTTTCGGGGTGGGAATGGTGACCAAGAAATAAATTATGATGGACATACCGATTGCTGGCCTGCATGTTCTTCCTTCTCCGAGCCTCTGCCTCTTCCTGCTTCTGCTGCTGCTGTTCCTTGTGTCTGCGCATACTAAGAGCCATCATGCGCCAGGTCAGGTTCTCCATGCGATGCTGGCTCGGGAGCTGCTGCTTAGTCCTGGCAAAGAACTTCCAGACCTGGGTCGCAAGAGGATCGTCCTGCTGCATCCTGTCGATACTGCGTTCGGAATCGGAGAGTCCATTCTGGAGAAATGGGAAGAGGGCAGTTCCGCCCAGACCCTGCCTGGCAAGGGAGTAAGTCTCGGCCATGTCGGTTTTGTGCTCCTTGAGGCTGGCCGAAGGGTCACGAGAATTCTGGATGTGGCTCGACCGGCCGCTGCGCTGAGTGGGAGCGTGGTGGTGAGCAGCACTGGGCCATGCACCTGGCCGTCTGGGAAAGCGGAAGTCGTGCTCTGTTATTGTTGGGTTCATTGTGAGAAGAGGACTTGAGTTTGCGATTGAGACAGATGTGCTCATAGAGATTTGTATTGGATGGCTTGTGGTGGAGCGAAGAGTGGGCGGGCTACAGCATGGAAGAGGGAAGAGAGTGTAAATGATGGGGTGAGTGAGAGCGAACGGAAGAGAGAGGCTGAGGTGACGAAGACCTAATGAAAGTTAAGGGCCCCCACGTAGTGGCTTTGGTGGACGGTAGGAGGGTGTGAGAAAGCCCGGGTGTGGGTTGCACTGTTGCAGATGCAGCTGCAAGCAGATGCCGCTCAACTTACAGGAGTTCCGTCCAGTAGCACGCTGTCGAAGTGCTGTTACCGTAGCTGTAGCTGCAGCTGTAGCTGAGAGTGGAAGAGCCCTGTAGCGACTGGGCCGGGCCTGACTGGGATTGGATGCACCAAGTTCCGGCGGTGGGGTGTTTGTTTTTGGGGGAGCCTCCGGATTTCGGTGGACACCCGGCTTCAATAGAGCGGACGAGCGGGCGCCGTTCAGCGGGGGAGGAAGAGAGATGGAAGCGCAATATGGGAATGGGCAAGGACGAGATGAGGTAAAGCTAAGCAAGAGATGTAGACCAAATTTGAGTTGAAAGGTGAAAGGCGGAGGAAAGTGGAGAGAAACTGAGTCGAGTCAAATATGGTCATGGAAGTTTACACTGAAATTCATGAAGCGATGGACAGAAGAAGACCTGCCCAGATGACGGAGCTCGCTTATTTCCGTGCCCTCCATGTAAATTGTTAGTGCCCCACGTCCTCACCAACCAAGTGAGCGAGCGTCCGCATCCATGTCCATGTTCGTTCGCTTCGCGCATCGACCCCCGAGACAGACGTCTATAGATGGGGCTCCAGCCGGCTGACCCCGCCACTTTACTTAGGCCCGAATCGACAAAGATGAGCCGTGACAGTTGGGTTCAATGCGCAATAGAGCCACATTCTCCGGTAGGAGAGAAATGGAGATGGTGATGGGAGCCGTAATTGCATCCAATTTTCAGATACAGATTGGAGACAAAATAGTTGCGCTACCGATCCTTACAACCGGGCCTCCACGTTCTATCCCTGGATGCTTGTTTCCGCCCCAGTCGGAGCCAGGGCCAGGATATTGACGAGTGCTTCAGATTTCAAGGGTCCAGGTCTAACGTAAACTATGTACGTAGGTGCCACTTGCATGTGCATGTAAAGAAAGGCCACATACCTTTTACTAAAAGTCATATTAGAATCTCTATATACTGGTAGCGACTCAACTATTGGCGGGCAAGTCGACAACTTCAATCTCCTAGGAACCCAAGTCAACCGTTCATTATATTATATGAGCTGGCGAAACCAATCTGTACTGTACCTAGCCCTGCGCGACTTCGGCGAAACTTGCGCCTCTGATATATTCCCTCATTGGTACCTGACCAGAAATAAGGTAGCTCCTCCGAATGCGGATGCGCAATTCGGCCAGGGCAGGAAAGTACTAACCGGTACTTTCCCAGCCAAGAAAATTTCCTCGACATTTTAGTCTCTGAGAAAGAACCAACCGGACAACGGCAGACGTCAACGAAGATCCATCTTGATGTCTTGCAAAGGTTTCATTATCAAGAAGGCATCCCTCATGAATAACATCATCATCGCCTCGAAGTGACTGCCCTATCATGAACGAATACGATAACCACTTAACACTTGGACAGTACAGTACGTATATGGTACCACATCGGCAGCAGAGAGTCTCATGACGAACCCTGGGACCATGACTGGTCACTATATCCGTAGTTTCGGACAAAGACCGCCAGCTTGGACCCACGACGCTGGACTCGGGGCTTGATATTTCGGCCATCTCAACGGGACGGTTGGAACGCCCCATCCATGGACTATGACTGCCTGGCTTCAAGGCCATCTCTGCTCGACTACGCCGTGCGTACATTGGTACTTCCGGTACTATTGCCAGCCAGGTCGATAAGCTATAAACGAAGATGCGATCTATGCTGTGGAGTCGTTCCGACACGCCCTTGACATCCACCTGGGCCAATGCGTTAGCCGCCTCAACCACAACCCGGCCGTTCTCGCAGGCGTGGCAGCCTGCGCTTAGCTGCATTAGTCTCGACCTGGCTCGTGGCTTTAACGGCTAGGTATTTTATGGTTTTCTACGCTTCATGCCATAACTCCAGAATCTACACACTAGAACAGAATTTGAGTCATGACGCCCAGTTTGATCTCTACAATGCCTGGCCGCCTTTCAGTGGCACCTAGAACATTTGAACATAGACGATTGTCTCTGGCATTCTGGCCAACATCACGCCTAAAGCGGTAGCTAATGGCGCCTGTCAAGCTTTCATACAGGGTACCGAGGTGCGAGGCCGAGGCGTACATAAAATGCGCTTTCGGGCTCCATATTCAGTTGTCCTGGAGTTTTCGCATCAACAACATTCTCCAATAAACTTGGCGATCGCACATGTGGCAAGTTGCCGCACCATCGCCTGCCTCGGACTCGACTGCAGAAATGGAGATGAATATGGAGATGAGATGTTTGAATGCATCTGGAAACCCTTCATCAAGCCAGACCCACGACCGTGCATGTCGTGAGATGGGTTAGGGTCACCCTGGCTAGCCTGGCATATCCTATATGACCGACAGCGGAGCCATCTGGCCGAACGCGACTTGTATTCTTCACGACCTGACGACTTCCGGGTACAGAGATGCATCTTCCGCAATGCAGAATGAGCTTGCGGCGATATATCAGTCATGGTGACAAAGACTTGAGCTTTCCTCTCAACTCGGTCACTCCGAGTTCTTCCTATGAGGCATGCAGGTACACGGGCATCTACCTAGACGAGAAACGTCAGCCATGTTGTGAAGGCTGCCAACTATGCACAACCAAAGCTAAAGGCATTTCATCAACTATGAGTGCCAGGCCACCGGTTCACTCATCTAGACACCCATTGGGCGATATAAATGCGGCTCTGTCCCCGACTTCGACGCTTGGTTCTGGATATTATGAACATCGTGTAAAACCCACGAACAGCACTGGGGAATTAAGCACGAGACCAGCTCCGCTGGAGCGTCGATTGCGGAGAAATCTAGACTCTAGGGACGATGTATCGTCTCCCCTTCCTCAAACAGGCTCCATAGCCATGTCTATGAACAGCGTTTGTTGTTGATGTCACCCGTCATACATCTCGGTGTCTTGAGATATCGCTATCTACTGGATTCAAACCATTACTGAGGTTCCTGGATCTATTGCCTAATAACTTTGGTCTCCATTATCAGAACCAATATAAAACTGCCCCTGATTACAGATGCTTGTTTTAGCCGCATATGTACATACCTTACTGTATCCTGCTGGGCGAGCTGCATATCGACGTTCGAGACAACGAGCAGTGAGCGGAAGGTTTGGTGGAGGTCATCACTCCACTCACAGCCCAGCACTTGCATCAAACCCCCATTTGATTGCAGGGGTGTTGACGGGCCAGCCAGGCGGTTCAAGGGACCCTGCTAGCAATACGTAGGTACTTGGCAACAGGCATGTGCATTCCGACTTCTTCCATCTTCAGAAGAGGAAAACTCCAGGACGGAGCACTTACTACTCACTTCATGACCATCTATTATGGTCATACGTACAAATTGAGGTTGACTACGAACGAAGGTTGTTCTCTCTTCAACAACTCGGATCTATCAAAGGAGCAGCTTGTGGTACCGCTGCTGCCTGTGTACAAACACATGCCAGCAAGAGTTGAAGCTTCAGATCTAAGATTGTCCCTGTGATAAATTGACTTTCCTAGTACAATTTCTCGAAAGACAGAAGAATAGCACCGAGACAACCTCCATTCATTACTCGGGCCGGCAGGCATGGGCAAGCGGTGACCCTTGTCGTCTCTTTAGGATTTTATTCCTGTTTATTGCCTGCAACACGACACTAAATTCCAAGAGGCTCGTGTCGACTTTGCGCCCGCAACTGATTCAAAATACTGCACTAAGTCAAAGCAGCCGAAGCATGGTGTCAGCGGCTCAACCATCCATGAAAGGACTCTGCTAGTGGGCTCGGCTTTTAGCCTGTTACTCGAATAAACCCGTTCACTACCTATCGACACGAGCGATTTCTGCCCAGGGCATGAGGGAAAACAAATATCCCAAGGCTGTTGTTTTGATGGTTGTAGGACCAACTGGATATGGATTCACGTCTGATATGCCTTGGAATTTGCTAGATGCTCGCCCGAATTGATCCTAATAAACTTCACCTCACAAACATCTGGGGAGTCGTGTCGGGCATCATTTTCCGCCATGTTCTGGATTGCTTGGTTCTGCTAATAAAGGCCGGTTCATCAAACATCTATCTCTCCGCTCTCCAGCATGAAAAGAAGCATTTATTGATGCATATCTTCCCCACAAGCCGCTCTACTACGTACCTGTCAGGCTGGCGTTTCAGGGATGTTGGTTCCGGGCAGCCTTCAACGGGAAACCCGGTGGCTGAGAGCAGCAAGTCACCAAACTTGGCTACTGGCCAATATCCGATCTGTAACATTGCTAAAGACTCCAGTGGAAGCAAAAGTTATGGGCGGATCTCGCGGCGTAACAGACGGAGCCTTGGGAGCGTCGCCCCACGGTAGCCGGGCGGTGTGGGCCAAAGATACAGACAGATATCAATATGTCATGCCTGCTTGACGTTTGGAGCGGATTGACCGATCACAGCTCTCAGCGCCAGTCGTCAACGCCCGCAGCAGTCACTTAGCCCGCGAGCCAACACGTGAGACGCCGTTTGAGTGGTAGAGACAAACAAGGCACTTGAGGAAAGGAACCAACAACCCCTGGTCGCTCAGCCTCTTGTGAGTCCTTGGCTACTGCGGATGAGCACGACAATTCTCTAGGTTTGGTCAAATCTCCGCGAGTCGTCTACCAGGAGATATGAAGATGACGCCGCCCCATTGCGAAAACATCGTTTGAGCTCCGGAACCGCTTGCTTGCTCACTTCACTGGATCGCACTTGAACTCGAACACTGCTTTGCCTGCGAGTGGGGGGCTTGGGGGTCAGGGGGCAAGAGAGTACAAGCTCTATTACACCTCATGAGACCATGTTATCTCCTATCTCGAGACGCTTGCTGCTCGGCTGACCTTGGCATACTGGACTACGATCTTCAGGCAAGGGTCGACCAAAGAGGCAACCTAGACCACGATAATTCGCTCATCGAAATTGGAAGAGTTCTTCTGAGCTCTTGTCCTGCTATCAGCCTGAACGATCTGGTGCTTGTAGGTTTTTCTTTGACGACTGATCGGAACTCATGCTAGGCCAGGGGCTACGTTTGAAAGCTCACAATATGGTCCCTTATCAACCCTATGTGTTATCTCTTCCGCCTGGCTGCCGCTTGTATCAATGCAAGTAATCACCTGTGCATTCCTACGTGGCTGCCAGGCCCTCGTCAGTCTTCAAAAGTCCGCAAGGGCTTGAGATTAGATAGCTGGACTCCCAATCACAACTTGTGGCGGGATGTGTTGTACGCTATTTCAGTCCGGAGATCCAAGAACTGCACTATCTGCATTGCAGAGGAAATGGCCGCATATCATTCAAAATCTGCTTCTCGGTAACCTTATCTCAACGCCTTCGCCCTGCATATCTGTGATACCGTAGCCATAAATGAGCCTTTGCTCCTACTTTGTGTCACTTGTGGCCGGGAGAGGCTGCAGAGAGGACTTTCAAAGCATTTCTATTTTCAGTGTCAAAGAAACATAAAACATGAGACATCAGTGAGCCTTCCCGCGGGCTCAGGGTCAGTGCATATAGTGCTACATCGATCTCGGCTGTCCTTTGTTCTTCGACGCTCCTTTGTTTGATGAAATCGATCGAAACGCGATACTTGGCCAAGCTTCTTTGTGTGGGCGACTGTAACGGACCGCAACCCCAATACGATGCGAAGGAAACAAGCATGTTGGAAGTTGGAACAGCAAACGACCCTCGATATAATCCTCCGAACCCGTCCTGATCACGGACAAGGCTCTTTGTCAAGTCAATCGTGATGATGTTATTCTTGCCATGCTTTGACAGCCGGAAGCGAAGAGTCTCGAGGACCAAACGGCCCCCTATGGTTTATAGGTCGACGAACCCCATTCGCACTCGAAAGTTTCACGATGGCTCCAAAACGGAACAATAATACAAACATCTGCCACGAAGATAATGAAGTCTTGGGCACACGTCGTGGTATATTTAATAACGGCTATGGTCTTCCGATCCATAGAAGGAAGGCCTATAGCCACAAGCGAACCAGGGTTGAGTGAAGAAGATGCCAAGTCGTTAGTATACCATATACTCGAGAGCTCCAAGCTGTCTACGGATCTTATCGAGAAAGAGGGGGATATTTCGGACGACTACGAAGGGCACAAAAGCACTACAACTGAGAAGGGTGTTATTGTTGGGGGGACCGTCGCTGCTGGGATAATTCTTGGAGTGACGATATTTGTAGGCGTCCTCATCTACAAGCAATATCTCCTTCGTCGCAGGCAAAGTGATACTGCAGCACCATCACGGCAAAAGAGCCAAGAACTGGATACAATACCTGAGGACAGCTCACCCCGTGGTTCGTGGCGTCATACGTTTAACCACCGGGTATCGGTCCCTGACTCTGAGTCTGTATACTCTCAGCGGTCTTTTGGAAACATCTCTACTGCCGCTCAAGTCGAGCTGATCTCCGACCTTCGACCAACACCACCCCCGATACCACCCAAAGCTGCTCAGGTGCTGGGAGCTGACGATCCAAGGTCAACAGGTCCTCTGCCAAAGACACCTATACCAACACCGCGTCTGCCAACGACCTCTCTACGGCAGAATCCTCCATCACCTACCCCTGAGTCACCAGCTATCGAACAACTCAGATCCTCAAGGGACCCTCGAGATCGCACGTCGTCCAACTGCACGATGAGTACTCTCGGCATGGAGCTCCTCCGCGATGTAATGCAGCCGCTTGCTCCGACCAAGTTCAGCCCACCTCCCAACAAGCAAGCTCTTGCTCAACCGCGGCCGTCTATTTCCAATCCGAAGAAGCCTCCTCCGGTGTCTCTGAGCAACATGAAGGGTCAGAAGCGGATGCCCAGTCGACGATACTTTGTACCCGTGTTCAAGAAGAATGGCCAGCTACCAAGCCCGACGTCGCCAGATGAGAGTGCGGGAACGGAGACGGAGACGGAGACCGAGATGATAACTGAGATGGAGACGGAGACGATTAACGAGTCGGTAACAGAGACTGTTATCAGGGATGCATCAAGGGCGAAACTGTTTACTCTTGGGAACAACAAGTTTTGAACCTGAGAGGTTGGAGCTGGTTTGGCTGCATGGTTTTAGCGTTCCTACGTGCCTCGACGAGAGGTTGAGCCAGCCTAATCATTCATTAATCCAATATAATACTATCTAAGGCCTACTGTAGACTGTTCTAATGCGGTCGCTTTATTGTGATATATTAACTTACGCTCATATGTGGGCAGGCTTCGAGAAAAGCTAGCAACACACCTAATTAGCTCAGGAAACTGATAATAGATTTAATAAAATTATAGTCATCATTAAATACAACGAAGGCTTGATAAAAGCTTGGGTAACTTAACGATACGTCTGGTGAATAAGACACTCTATAAGTTGAGTACGACAGTTCGGTATACTACAGCGAGTTGTTTAAGCATAACAAAGGGCATTATGCTAAAATTTCGTACATCGGAACGATGTATTAGTTGTAGAATCACTGCATTTTCAAGTCAACGAATGTTCGGGCAGTTCAGTCTAAGCATAAAGGCGCTCAAGTATAACTACTAGAGCCAAGCTGAGCTATATCGGTTCCCAAGATGCATAGTGTACCTGAGCCAATGTCCCTTACAATGGACATGCTCTCTTAAATCAAGGACGATACATAAGCGCCTAGATTTTAAGGGTAAAGGTTCATAGTTTTGAGAGTTAGCCTTGTGGTTGACAGCATCCAAAGCAAACCTCACTCCATCTCCAAGGGCGTTCAACAAGAGCGTGGAGTGTCTATCAGTAAATGACTTTCCGGGAAGCGATGCAAAGTAAGACTTTTCCAGTTCGTATGCCCTCTAGTATGTTGGTCCTACGAATCGCGGGCTGCTCTGGAGACCCAGACCGTACAATTTCCTGCTCAGTGTCTTCAGAGCCCTGGCACATGAAAACCTGACGTATCCCGGCGATTCGAACCACGGCCAGCCAGCAGGCCAGTTACGTTTTTTTGAGCCGAGATGTGTTAATATAGTGTAAATGATCCTTAGGCTATGACGGATCAGAACTCCATAGCCGCTACATCGCCTTGCGTCACGACCATGTGTTCGTCAAAATATATACTAGGGCGGTGCTATAGGAGCCAGAGCTTACTCCCCATGTTAGTACCAGGTATTGCAAGTATCAAAACATCAGAATTGGACAAGATAGGCAAATATAGCAAAGCCCAAGCAATGTATAATGGGGGTATTATTCAAGATATGCTCACAATAACAAACAATAAACCACGAATGCTGGACATTTCTCTGCCATGCCCCTCTTCCACGGCCCTCTCTTGACACGCCCCAAGCCCCATCCGTTTGTATATGATCCGTCTCTTCTTGCAAGACATTTGTGAAAATGCCGATAGTATGAATAATGTGTAAGATATGAGTATGTCCCATAAACGTCTCCTCCAAACAAGAGATAAACGCCTTCTCCATCGAAGCACTCATTAGATGCAAAGCTCCCTCCCATATTGAATCTCCACCCGGTTTTATCGCACATTGTTACAAATTAGCAGTCGTTCCTCGAAATATAATGCCCCTCTATGACTGGGGGCAGCAAGGGCGTCTAGCCGTAAACCATGACCGAACGCCATAATGAATGAAGTAGAGAGGCCGTATCTCGTCGTTCTTTCGCCGCTGCTGGCACCGTGCCTCATTCGTGCTAGTCCATTGTCGAGTGCAGTTCACCCGCTACCAATTTTCGTGGCACAGGCTCATATCAGATACGCTAGACGGACACTGCGGGAAGCGTTCGGTGCTCGTTTCTCGGACCCAGGCTCTTTGTAAAATCGAGTGTTGTAGTCCGTAGCATAGTGGGCAGCTTGCCCACTGGCGGTCGACACTTTGGCGCTGGTACGCGAATGGCCCATTGCGAGCCTCCATCCCCTTCTAACCGATGACAACTCTTGCGCCTTCCTTTCCCAATACACCCCTTTCTTTTGGCTTGGGACTGTTTGTCCGACCCTTCTTGCCCTTGAGGAATCCAAACATACCACCAGATCCCTCACTCTTACTCTCGGCCACGTTGTTGGCATCTGTAGGCAAGGTTGCGTCCTGGCGAGCCAGCTCAGACCAACTACCGCTGCCGTCGAGAGTCACCTGCACACCCCCAGTAGGGCTTGTAACACGCTGACCGGCCACAAGTGGAACATGACGAGTTCTGAAATCGTTCTGGATCGGGGGAGGCGGAGCTGGTCGTGCAGGGCGTCCTTGGCGGCTTTCGTTGCTGATATTTGGATTAAGGGGTGACTGCTGATAGCCCCCATTGAGTGCGGACATTTGCGTCGCTTCGTCGGTTGTAATAGCTTGGGGGGCGTTATCCGAATCACGATTGCCTTCCTCATTGGTACCAGTAGCTTCGGTGATTCTTTCGGAGTTAGTATCAGAAATGATGGCATGGACAGAATAACTCACCGTTTGTAGGCCGCTACAGTGTAGTCGAATGGCCTGAAATCAGACTCAATCATGCGATAGAGCTCGTCTTCCCGAATCTCCTTTTCGGTTGCGTCATCCTTTAGACGCTCGCGTGGCTTCTGGCGTCTTGCACGAGCTTCAAGGGGGGCCTCCTCCAAAAGCAATTCTTCTAGATCGTACGTAGCGTCGAAGTTGGTTTTCTCGGATGAGGGGACAAAGATGGGCTCGATTCGCTTTTGCTCGAGAAGTTCGAAATCAAAACACTTGAAGAACTCGTTATGAATGAAGCTCTCCCATGTCGAGCCCATTCGAGTTTCGCGATTCGGGTCGAGAGCGGCGCCAATGGCGTAGAGGCAAGCAAGGGACACGGGCGGCTGCGTTACTGGATACTTGGGGTTGGCGGCCTGGATCTGCTGGCTAAGAGATCCTTCTGAGCCACCTTCGAATGGTCGCTTGATAAAATTAGCATATGCGAACGGCAGGATGCAGCCGTGTAGAGTCCGGCAAGCGACTTGGGACATACCTTGTTATAGATGCACTCATAGAACAAAACACCCAAAGACCACCAATCTGCCCGTACATCATAACCCTTACCAGCGTATACTTCGGGAGCGAGATACGCCAGAGTACCGGACTTGCTAGTAAGTGTCCTGCCTGGAACAACATCGGAGGCAACATTCTGACCTGGTTAGTTTTTGAACATGCAGAAAAAAACAGGAGACGTACAAAGTCAGTCAAATGGACGTGACCATCAGCATCTAGCAGAACGTTATCGGGCTTGATATCGCGATGGATAATGTTCTGGCTGTGCACATATCGCAGAGCGCATCCAAGCTCAGCTATCCAGAATCTGACAGCCTCCTCGGTAAAAGTCTTCCTCGAAATATGGAACCGTAAATCTCCACCAGTCATCAGATCAACCACAAGATACCTGTTATAGAATGTGAGCTGGGGATTGGTTGGAGAGTGTAGAAGGGCATACATGTATTCAATATCCTGGAAACTGTATCTCAAGTTGCAAATGAAAGGATGGTTGACATATTCTAGCATTCGGCGTTCGCGGATGATGTTGCGCACGCTCTCGGATCGTACGACTGTGCAAATCATGGTTATCAGCTTGGTGCTACGAGACAGGAGACACTGCTTGTCCAACATCGTAGACAATTGCTGTCGAGGTGGAAGTAGCACATGGGCCGGGGCCATGTTGGCAATGCCACAGGTAGAACCAAGAGAACGGAACACGGTGACTTACCCTCATCTTTCCGGATATATTTAAGGGCGAAGGAGAGATTGGTGTCCTTGCGCTCGACAATTCGCACTTTTCCAAAGGCACCTCGGCCGACGACTCGCAGCAGGCGGAAATGATTTAAATTCACTGTTGATTGATTGTCAGTATAATTCGCCAGATATGCCCCTAGTAAGGGATTGGACGGAGGATAGCGCCATTGCCAGGAGCCGCAAATGACTGGTCGTAGAAAAGGCAATAAGGCGTGCTTTGCATAAGCAAACACACGTGGGAGTCAGGATGGTGCCAAGCGATATGCGGCTGAATGGCAGCAAACGACATGCAGATGACAAGAATTAGGATGAACCAAGGATGGATAGCGAGGGAAGGATGAAGGTAACGATATAGAAGCAAAGGTAGCTGTTGGACACTCCACGTACCTTCGCCATTGAGGTCGACGGGCTTTCCTTGGCCGTTGCCCATCGTGAGGGGATCGATATGGTGGACGAGGTTGAATTATCGTGACGGATAGCAAAGTCCCATGCTGAGTCTCGAGTATAGGGAATGGAACAGGAGTGAAATCGAAGCGCCGCGGCAGTATCTCGCAAGGCGCTGTCTGGTTGCGTGGTGTAGTCGTTGAACTGAAGGTTACGTTGAGGCTGGAGACGACGTCGTGACGATGATTGTGACAGTGGTGATAAGGATGATGATAATGGCAAAAGACCACAAATCGCAGGGGTAGCAGAAGCGAACACAGCTCAGAGGTCAGCAAGGCTTGGCTTGACTGGGCTTGGTTTGGTATGGTTTGGTCTGGTCCGGCTGGGCGCTCAGTTCGAATCGAATCGGGAGGTTAACGGAGCAGGGTCTGGACCTCTAGCGGGCGGCGCAATCACGGAGGCGAGATCGGGATTTGTTGTAGGTACAGCTGGAGCGATCGGGTTCGCCTTTTGGGGATTGGATGTGGTCAGGTCGGAGGACGGTGGCGGCGGGAAGATGAGGAGCTCGGGCAGTAGATTCGGCGTCGGGTGCGACTTTGCTTTGTTTGGGGGAGACGTGAGGGAGAGGGGAGAGACGAGGACCTTTTGAGGGGGAGAAAAGGAGGAGGAGGAGAAAGAGGGGGCTTGGTGGAGGCGTTTTGAGATGTGGGATGTCAAAGTGTTCTAGCTGGCGCTGCTACCTTAGTTACCTAGTATTAGTAGAAAGATTTCCCTTCCATTGGTACTGTAGCGTAGCAGCGAAGACCCAGCAATGCCGAGAAGCAATGACGATAGTGGTAAGGACCTGGGTTGTACCGTGCTTGTAGGAGATTCAGATGTTGTATAAGAACGAATGAAAGCAAGGTAGGTGAAGAGTGCCCTGGTAGGTGTATTTAAGATATGTAGGTAGGTACTTCTAATAGCTGGGGACGGTAATCTGTACTGTAGGTAGGTACTGCAGCCAGTAATATGGAATAATGTGGAAGGTAGCGGCAGAGGCAACGGTACTAAAAAGGAAGGGAGGGTGAACTAGTAGAGTCTGATCTGAGCAACGGAACTGTGAGGGCGAGAAAGTGACTTTTTTTTTACTTATTATTTCATTTTTGTTTTCCTTTTGTGTCTCTCGCTCTCCTGACACACTGCATTGTCGAATCTAATGTACCTAACAAGACAAAGACAAAGAAATAGCCACACCGTCAAACAAAAGGGTCATGATGCCACTCTACCCTCTCCCGGGCGTCGTTGTCAGGTCCAGAGCAAGGTACCTGATGAGGATGGTACCCTTAGACTGGCCCTGAGGAGTACGACCGAGACTGAGTCTGGTCTGTGCAAAGGTACAGGAACTAGTTCCCTTGCAAATGTACGAGAGCACGGACAACCGCATCCACGGCAGGGGTTCAGAGTAAGTAACGAAATTATATGAGCACAGTGGCAGTCGCAGAGCACAAGAAGAGTAGTGATTGTCATACACGGTAGCTCGCTTGTCAGACAGCTAGGGTAGTGTAGAGAGAGTCTTGATAGACGATTCGATTACATACATACATACATTGGGGCACGCCAGAGAAGCCAAGATGCTAATCAACCAACTGGGGGAATGCGAAAATGTCACCGGGCCCGTCTTTAAAAACTCTGGTTCCAGGTCGGTGGAGTGTTGTTTGACTGTCGACAACTGAATACCTAGGTACGATAGTTATTTATCAGCCGATGTTTGCGCAGGCTAAAGCAGAATAAATAATGCAGGTACTCAAAACGCCTGGTTCTTTTGTAGAAGCAACTATGAGATGGAATGGCTTGGCTTGGCTCATGACCCAATGGTATAATGTGAGGAGAGCCGTTGTTGGATGAATTCAGCTAGAGGCCTCGGTACTGTACTGAGCTAGCCAGGGTCCTGAACATGGTGAAAGTTGAAGTTGCCCGTTTCTCAGCTGTATGGAATTGTTGTGTTGTACTGCTACTCTGGGGTATCATGAGTGTAAACTCTCATCATCACACCTAGTGCCTTATCTTGTCTCGTCAACTCACCTCACTATATCGCACGCACATGCTTGCTGGTAGCCTGCATGGGCGAATGGATTCCTCTCGTTTGTATTCCCATTTTGGTATTCTGCTGGCTCAGACTTGAGTTCGTTCAGTCTGGCCCCAGACCAGGACAAGGGTCCTGACTCTTGTACATGTGTACCTGGTCCCACTGCCGTTCAAAGGAGGGTGGACGACGTCCCTAGGTGCAGCAGATTCCATCAGGCTGTTTCTGCAATGCGACCACGATCATCATCATCATCACCACCACCATCACTACCACCACCACGTCAATCCCCTTTTTCTCATGCGCCATGCATTGACGGCCTGGACAACCTTTTCCAGTGTTTCATCAGCCACTCAGAACCGGTCGTTCACTACCGAGTACATACCTGTCCATCGCATTACCTACTGCAGCCTAGGTACTGCTGCTTTTCGGCGTCTCCGAAGGGGTAGTGCTTGCGGGAAGGCGGCGTGGCGGACAAACCAGCCTACCTAACCGCTCATCAGCTGGCCATTGGCAGCAAATGTTCTTCAATTACCCTTTTTGACACGTGCTCGGGTAAGAACCGCTTTTGACACGCTTCTGGCCTCTTTGTTCGGGCCCAATTAGCGCTGGATTTGAGGATGAAGCCCCTAATTTCTCGCATCATCATGTCGACCAACCGCCAGCGACAGCCAGGATCTACACGTCGATACACGCGTGCTCAGCAAGCCTTATTGGCGATCCTCGACACCTCTATCGTGGTTGAACGTGACATCGAGATGGCCCGGGCTGTCGATTATGAAACCTCGATTAGGATGCAGCTCAGTGTTGTCAAGTGACTCAAGTCTTGATAAGCATTACGTGGCAGTCCGCAGTTCTTCTGCATGCATACTCTGTGCAATGCTTTGATATGTAGTGTGGTCCTGAACTAATTAGGCTTGTCGGAGTAGCATGCCCTTTCTGTATGGGTTGAAGCCTTTGATGCTTCGTGGCGGTCCAACAACAAAAATTTGATAAACCTGGTGTGGCTTGACCAGGTACAGACGCGCTACGACGGTGAGGAAAGCTGACACACTGACGATCAAACCGCCCAGGGACCGAAAATGACACCCTGAAGTATCTGCCCGCAGGCTACCGTTATCCTGACTTGGGCCGCTGATCTTCCAACGCTGTCTCCAGGCGCCGCATCTCATCTTCACCGCACCTGATGCATCCAGCCTGCTGGGCGGCTTCAGATCTCTTCCTGCCGGCCCCTGCATGAATACCAACCAGCTTTTCTGGTGCACGCCGTTTGACCGGCCTGTTGTGTGCCCCTGACATTGTTCTGGAAGACTTCTGTCCGCATGTCACTCGCCGCAGACCCCTTGATTTCTCAGAGACGCCCTTCATGCAGATAAGCGACGGGGATATCCGTCTTGTGTCAAGGGACTTTGTGGCGTTTCTGACGACTTATTAACCCAGTCAGGGTGGCTGATCTCCTTTAGTTGAATACATTCTAAGGCTTTGCCTGCCTTGTTGAGTAGGTATGATATATCATGCAGATAGATAGGGACCTGCTTGATAGGAACGCCAAGCTGGGCTGAAGTTGAGATACGCGCCAAGTATACTCATGGCTTTGTCCCTTGCAGAGAGCTGTGTGTTAGTGTAAGATGGCAACGGCTGCCGATTACACCAAAAAGCAAAACCACCTGCAGTACCTCCCGGTCCCCCTGCAACGGCGCCGCCTGGCTGATGCAGCCAACCACTTCCAGAAGATGAAGAGCCAGCCAGATGCCTCATCGGCGTTTCAAGCCCTGCAACCACGGCGTTCCAGCCAGCCTCTGAACGTCATAACATCCGCAAGGCTGTCAAGGCTGTGATCGAGCCCCTGCTGCCCCAGCTGTGCACCCATGCACGCACGCTGATCCTCCTATTCTTTAACGCCGCAAAGCTAATTCGCGTGTCCATCTCTAGTCTCTTCTAATTGCGCCGCCTAGGAATTCCAAACCATGCATATACTCTCCTGCAGAGGCATGTAGGAATGAAACTCCATGATGTATGCATCTCGTATAGAGCTCTCAAACAAGGTATATCCCCGAGCTTGCCGTCAAGTTTAGCCAGGGAATGCTCTCCTTCATAGAATCAGTAGGATTGCAAACTGCAGTCTAAGACGCCGATTTAGAATACTGAATTGTTCTAGAACAAAAAATTCTCAGCGTTAGTGGCTGGGAAACGCCTCTCGGATGACGCTGCCGGTCTGAATTTTTTTTTTTGATATAGCATCAGATCAAGACGTATTTTTCGCCTCAAGAGATGCTAGAGCTACTTTGCTCTTAGAGCTTCATTCCTTTTACCCGATTAATTTTCCCCCCATCTCCTAACAAACTAATCTACCTCATCATCAACTAGCGGGCAGCGGATCGCCCTTCCGGAAGTATTCGGTACTCATCCACACGGCTACTAAGTATCTAAGTATACATGGAAGTGTCTGTTCTTCATGCACGAGACTGTCACCGTTATTCACAACCAACATCATAATCATCCGTTTTTCTTGATCTAAAGTCGGAGTATCCATCTATGCAACCGAACGGACAGTTGGTTTGAATAGCATATACGGAGTATCCGTAAAATAGCCCTCGTGCACGTTCAGACGAGGGAATGGTTGGTTGGGTTGGCAGGGTCGCTTCGTTGGACATCACTAATATCAACCTTTTGGCATCTTGTTTGAAATTTGTTAATACGAGTTTTATGGTGTTGGGATCTGGATCCCATGCCTTCATGGCTGAAGGGAACGAACAGGGAGGTGGTCTTGATCTAACTTGATGTTGAGTTGTTGTGTTGTACTCGGCAAACACAAGGACTATCAATCTTACCTAGCCTACTCAATTCAGTTGTAATGCGGAGCATCTAGTCCTTATGATCTGATAATGTCAAGCTCAATAAGCGATATGAGCATCTACCTATGCAACCAACGTTGGGATGCGCAAACGATTGTTGTTGGCAGGGTCTTCGACTCTTGGCGTCCAACCTGATCCTATCAGATCACAACATATACAATACCAACAACAGCTTTTTTACGATGCGCTAATCCGACCACGTTCTCAATCAATGAACTTTGCTCAATAATTACTTGTATTGGCATCCGTCTGGAGGAGTTACCAATAATGAATACATACCTAGTGAACTGTAAGGTATTCGCTGCCAAAAATGATGACGATTACTCGCATCTAGAAATGTGACAGCTTGATGACGTCAAAAGGCGTTGATGGATTGACCTACTTGGGATGACCTCAGAGAACCCAAACTCTTCTTTCTTACCAATTACACAACCCAATTGCTTTTGAAAACAGTCTCAGTTCCTCAAAAAGACACCATACAAGTTCAATTGCTTATTACTACCGCCCTCTCACCTTCGCCATCATGTCTCTCTTCCGCAGCGTCTTCCGCACAACCGCAACCACCATCCGTCCTCTTCACACAACAACACGCCTGCGGATGCCCTACAAGCACGACCAAGACCGCGAATCGCTTCGCCCAGTGGCGAACGAAAACACAAAGTCTGGAAGCGATGAGCAGATGTCGTCTGAGCACGCCGACGTCGCCTTTGACCCCAACACAACGCGACCCGAGGCAGCAAGGGAAGCGACTGGCAAGAGGACCAGCGCCAAGAGCCCCGAGGACGAGGACCCTCTAAATGCCAGCGGTGCGAACCAGGAGCTAAGCACACCCATGGGCGACGAGAAGAACATCAAAACCAGGGGCGCCGGTGAGGAGATCTCAAAGGGAGGATCCAGCGGAGGTGGAAGTGCACCAAAGAAGGGAGATGTACCCAAGACCAAGTAAGAGTTGGGAATGTTCGTCTGACAAATTGTCGAACCGAGACGAAAAGCTTATCATGTTTGTGGATTCTGCCTTGTCTATTCAGCATGAGTTCAACTAGGTATGCTGAAGTGGAGGGTTACTGAGTTAGTGTCTCACAATGACGAGAAATAATCACCAAATCGAATAATACTGCCATAAATGTGAGAACCAAGCTCGACAAGAGCTCATTCAGGTCGACTCGATACGGCAAAAGTAGTGACTGAACCCAGAAGGGGCTGCGATGCTATGTGGTGCCTTGATATGAGGCCTTTGTAAGCTGTATTGTCTCTTATAGAGTATTGAAATTCAAGACACTAGCTCATCGTAGTTTACCTTTCGCGTCTAATCTTCCCAGCCGCATGTTATAACTGAACCGAGAGGCGTAGCTAACTACCCCGCCGCTCCGATGGCCGGCCCCACATCTCCGGAGCACCGGCCTCAACCGGCACCATGAGCAGCTTCCTTCGTTATGGTTTTGAAGAGGAAACCTCGAGACCAGCAGGGTAATAAAGCCAATGGTACCTTCCATACTTGAGAACTGTATATATAGTAGGCAGGGGGTTGCTGATTCCTAAAATCAACAATCCCGTCTTCATCATCTTTTGCACCGATTATACTATATCGTCAATCAAATGGATCCTTTCGATCGTTTAAACCACTGGCAAGGAGTTCTGGAACACCGCTTGCTCGGTATATTCACCAGTGATATTTACTATGGCCGGCCCGAGCTGCGGGCGCGAAAACTAGATGAACTATACGTTGAGTGGCGAACAGGCCAGATCGTACCAAACCTGTTCAATGCCGAAGATTTCATTATAACGGCATGGCATCACCTGTTTCAAGTTGTCCAGAATACCTCGGCGAAGGACGACCTTTTGGGACAGCTCGCGTGCATGATATCTGCTCTGAGCCAGATACATCGGAATCCTGAGCCTAGCCCTATAATGAACGCCCAGTTGTCAGTTTGGGGGGGACTCCCACTTCTCGAACACTTCGCCAAAAATAAAGAAGGGCCAATACGCAATGCTTATCGCGGTATGGTTATACACGAACCTATTATTCATAACTGTGCTAAATTGCTGTTTTCTAGCTACCCCCAGCTGCCTTTCTCCTGCATGCGCAAGATGGCTCTCGTTTCAGTCATTCGTTGCTCACACTGCGGGCGAACTGGGTTCGGAGTTCCAATGGTACAAGTTCGGCATACGAACACTGCGGGATGCACTGGAAGAACAATTGCCCGAGGATAGATCGCTACGCGTTCCTTACATGGAGATAGTCCATATATGGATGAAGCAAGCTGGCCAATTGATGTACAAGAAGGGACGAACGCCCGAGAGATTGGACGAGAAAGAGGCGCAGGATCAGAGGCCGGGACGGCTGGCGAGTCATCTGCAACCTAGGCTGAGCAGAGAACGATGGTCTTTTTAGCGACAAAGACTGGGAGAATTGAAAGATCAAAGGCCGGGTTTTGAACAGAGAATGAAGATTGAAGCAATCGAGGCATTGATGGCGGATCTTGAGAGGTTGGAGGACTAAAACGCCGCCGGGGACTGCGCAGAGAAGATAGGCGGTTGGAACTGTGGAGGGTGAACAAGCTGTTAGGACTGCATGAGGAGGGTAGTAGACATTAGGTAGCAGCCAAGCATTAAATTGAAAAGGAGGTCGTGTTTCTCAAGTCTCGTTGTAAATGCCAAACCCACCGCGGCTCAAACTCCTAGACGCCAAACTATGCATGTTCTTGGTGATATCCTGCTTTTAAGCATACATCATATCGCCATCCTCCTCTTCACTATCTTCCACAACGGGAACTTCCTTCTTCTTTCCTAGCTCTTCGCGGCACATGGGACAAGTTCCTTTGCTGCGCAGCCAAGGTCCGACGCACTCGAGGTCGAATCGGTGACCGCCCTTGCATGGCAGCTCGACTACAAGGCAGTACTCGTCATCTAGGTAAGGCACCTTGCAGATAGCGCAGTCATCGTCTTTCTTGAGGGTCTTGCGATTCACGCGATCGAGCGAGTCGACAAACTCTTGCGACACGCCGGGCAGTCTCGTCGGAGGGTCGTGGATGTCGGCTTCGAGGGTGTTGATGAGCGTCTCGAGAAACTCGCGGTTGTCGGTCGTCGGAGCGGTTGTGTGGAGAGTGGTCAGCTGGTCCTGGAGGAGGCGGAAGAGGGCGGCCGTGTCGACGGGAGTGGGCGTGGCGTGCGGGTTGTGCTGGGGTGTTTGGTCGCCTGAGGGCTCGGCGAGCTGGCCGAGGAGGGAGAAGAATGAGGCCATATCTACGCGGCGGCCTGACCGACGACCTTCGGCGAATTTGACATTGTGTTCGACTGCGCGAGAGGAAGAGTTAGCTGTGAGAAGAGGTATGGAGGGGTTGAGGGGGAGGGGTTAGGTGAGTATACCTTCGTATTGAGTAGCCATTGTTGGGTGTCGAGTGCTTTGTTCGATAGCTGTAATGTTTCTAGAAATAAAATTGAGAGGAGAGACAGGTGAACCGGTTGTAGAGGTACAGGCAGCAAGATGTTGTCGTGGAACGGTAAGACGTAGGCAGAGAATGATGTCGCAAGTCAAAAGTCGAGACTGCGGAGTAGTCTAAAGAAAAGGAAGTGGAGAACTAAGCTTGGACCCCTGGCGGGACATTCCAAGGGTTCGGCGTGTAAGCCACAGCTACTCGGAAAAGAGCCACTTGATCAGAGAACGATTAGGTGCTGACTATGGCTTATATCTTGGCTTACATGGCTGCGATAAGCCGCTGTTGGGAATGTGTAAAGATGGAGTATATCTCGTCAATCTAGATACGTTAATCAGTGTCAAGCCTCTCCAATGCCATTAAGTTCATTGTGGCTGATGGGCTTGGGCAATGCCGTCACCTCCGCAGCTCCGCTCCGCTCAAGTTTTGACGTCCAATTAATTATTCAGCCTCTGAATCCTGGGTATAATAACCTGGGGTTCATCTCTAACCTAATCTGCTCTGATTTTGTACCTTTCTCTCATCTCGATACCCCAATTGCTGTTTTCCACGAATTGATACCCAACATCAAGCCTTTTACCATTGATACTAGGTATTCTACACTTGAATCACCTCCATCGGCGCATACTATACTACCTACCATATCTACAATGTCTTCACCCTCTGCCGCCGTCATTGGCTCGACTGGCCTCGTCGGCTCCCATATCCTCTCTACTCTCCTCGCCGCCGAGACCTACAACCCCGTGCATACCATCACCCGACGCGCCCCCAAGGCCACATCCTCCCTCCTCAACGCAGTCATCGAGGCCGACACCACCAAGTGGGCAGACATCCTCTCCAGCCTCGCGCCCAAGCCCTCGGCCGTCTACTCTGGTCTGGGCACCACCCGCGCTGCCGCCGGCGGCTTGGCGAACCAGTGGAAGATCGACCACGACCTCAATGTCGAGCTGGCAAAGGCGTCCAAGGCAGCGGGCGCCTCGACGTTTGTCTTCATCTCGGCGGCAGGAACACGAGGGTTCCCCATGAACATGTCGCCGTACTGCAAGATGAAGAATGGTGTCGAGGATGCCATCAAAGAGTTGGATTTCGAGCAGGCCATTATTGTCAAGCCCGGCGGAATCCTTGGCGAGAGGGAGACCGGTCGCTTTGCGGAGAGTATTTTTATGAGTGCGATCCATGGTCTGGGACGGGTTAGCACTGGACTCAAGGACAGCGTTGGTCAGGATGCGGATGTCATTGCAAAGGCGGCTGTGAGGGCGGCGCAGTTGGCGCGCGAGGGCAAGGCGCCGAGCAAGTACTGGGTTATCGAAGCAAAGGACATTATCAGGCTGGGCCGGACTGAGTGGCCAGGCAATGAGTCTGCTGAGACTGCTGAGACCAAGACGACATAGAGGCCTCTAGAGTGTGACGAGGACTACAGTCTTTTGTTTGACTAGTTGTACGATACTACCACATAGCACGAGGTTTACGAAGAGTCGGAACTGCGGTTATCCGGCTGGCAATGATATGCCTGTTTGAGACTTGCAAAAAAAAAACAAGTTTTACAAGCTGAAAACATGCGTGTCTGAATGTTGTTGGAATAAATGCGTGAGACAAAGTAGACTTCCCATGATCTGTAATATATAGAGGTGGTGGTGATCTATGCTGCAAGAAAACGGGCAGCGACAATGAATTAAGCATGGTCTACTCATATGATAACCACAACACTCAAGTTAAGATTTATATCTTTCCAATACTCACTCAAACTCTCATATGTGATTCAGTGTGCAACTAGCAGTCAGCAAGTGTAATATATTCATCCGATCGCCTTTGCGCTCTGCCCCGCGTGCCCCACCATTCGTCGGATCTCATCATCAACTCCACTCTGATAACCACCACCACTACCGGCTTCTATCAACTTCTCACTCACTTAGGTACTCATTAATCAGACTCATATTTTACGCGCAACTCAGCAACAATTTAGTCCTAGTAAGTCCTGCATCGACACATACATTCACAAACTCACCAAGCTCACATATATCGTAGGTACTTGTCTTAGAACCCGTCTTAGAGCCTGACTCAACTGTCCGAACATCAACACATATACACTCAAGATGTCCTCTCGTCCCTCAATCGTCGGCCCTGACGCCGGGCCCGAGGCCCCTTATCCTCTTCACATGGAAGGAAAGGTCATTTCTGGTTTCGGCCGCGGCTCCAAAGAAGTAAGCTCTCATCAGGCATTCACACAAGATGTCCAACTTACTCACCTCTCTCACTAGCTCGGCATCCCAACCGCCAACCTCCCCGTCGATGAGGCTCTAACTCCTTGGATCGCAAACGTCTCCTCCGGCGTCTACTTTGGCTACGCCTCCCTCGCCCTCCCCCCATCACACCCAGATCTGCCCTCTTCCGCCT
>JAJJWO010000152.1:0-10035 GCA_021655895.1 Fusarium sp. NRRL 66739
TATTAAAGTTAGAAACTGCATTATTATATCAGTTAAGTTAGATATAATACGACCGAAATTGAAAATATCCCTAACCAAATCGAGCTCCCATGTTTAGTCGACAACGACTCCGGAACCCAAGCTTTACGACCAGCAGATTGCACAGAGACTCAACAATGTCAGCCTTGTTTAAACACTGGGCACAAATGGTCTTAAGGAGCATGTCCCCCTGGAAGTGTTTTTCGGTCGGTGAGGCGTGGTCAGGAGGTGACTTAAATGGAGTATGGACTTGACTCGGTAGATAGGAGACATCCTTTGATCGTTGTTATACTAACGCCACATGCCCTGGTCTGTGTACCTGTCTCAGTTATCTTCTGTTATGTCGCGAGAGGTCCGGTAGTAAAGTCCGGGCGTTGAGGCTACTTACTTAATCCGGCAATAGAGCTCCGCCTTGAGAAGCTCAGCCCTGTCAGTGATGAGAGTGTTGAGGGTCTGTATCTCCTTGACGCAGTAACCTGGATATGGATTCGGCCTTGCTCACCTCTTGACCAGCCTACCATTAAGACTTGATATTGTGCCGCACCTACATATAACTAAAACCCACGGGATCTGTTCTCTTATTGAGTGTCAAGGAATGACTGCATCAAAAGGGTGAGTTCAAGTATGTGGGCGGGAGGAGCGAGTCATAGGTAATCCGTGTCTACCCTCCTAGCTATTCACCTAACCCCCCAGACCTATCTATGTGCTGACCCCCTGGAGAATGCCAACTCTACAGCCTCAGAGTCAAGTCAAGTCGATTAAGACGCTCCCATCAGTCCCTTCAGTCACCTTATACGAGGCCCCACCGGCGGCATCGCCATCCCCTTGTCCAGCTACAGCCTCAGCATTATTGAATACGTCGAGATTCGTAGCTGGTCGTATCAGATGGCGGTTCATAAATGCGTCTACAGAGGATAATATTAGTGATCCGGATGCTGAAGTTGAGCGTAGTGCCTTACTTACCATGAGAAAGGTAGTGGAAATAGAAAATCCCAACAGTGGCCTGGTCCTCTGCTACGACGTACTCATAGTCATCCGGGGCTTCCGAATCGATGAGTGGTTCAAAGCTACATCAGGTCTGTCAGGTTGTTGAACATACCGCGACGAATCTCAGTGAACGGTCCTATCGTCTGCTACGCGATGCCGAAACGAAACCTCGCCAGCAGACTGTTTTTGCCTGTCCTTGGCTGTCCAGATAACTTCCTTCTGGACGAACTGGCCGTCGATATAAACCGATGTAGCTAACAGATCGAAGTATGGGTTAATCTTGAGGGCTGCAGTCGACATATAGCGGATAGAATATCGAGCTCTGGTTGAGCCTCAATGTCATAATGGGCGGCGGGGATATTGGGATTATCTTTAGTCTCTGACTGAGATATATCTGGAGTCTGATATTCATACTCAGGGGAAACGCCCTTAGCCGTTCCGATGGCAATTAATAGTCCCGGTATACCAGGGAGGATAGCCATGGTAATCTATTACCTGAGAACATGTTAGAAACCGTCTTGAACGGAACCGTCGACCATGAATGTGATGGTCAAGATGGCAAAAACAGCCTCTTTGAATGCTAAGTGCAGAATCTTCCAGATGACATCCAAGTTACATCGAGGACGAGTTTATGGCATGGGGTTAGAATGGCTGGGGTCCGACATTGACCGAGAAAGGGACGAAGCAAGGAGAGGATTGACTGCAACATGGTCACCGAACCCTTGTTCTCTGGAGACAAATTGAGAACCGGGTTCAGAAGTGATAGTGAAGAAAGAAGAAACCATGGTTGAATAAGAAAGAATCCAATATTGCTTAAATACCATCAAACGCTTCACTCTATGCACCATGGGCAAGCCGGGCCTAGCTCAAGCCGAAGAGGTATTACTAGGGTGTTCCCTGGCCCGTCAATGGCAGCACAAGAACTGTGCGTTGGTAGCCAGGAGGTCGGAACCCTATTATAATATACGGCCTCGCGTTTACAATAGCAAACTCACTCACACACTAGGATAGGGGTGAGTTTCAGAGGTAACGACAGCTGGTCCTGATGCCGGGCTCAGCTACACGTAAAGTCAAAAATCCTGCGATCTAAAATAGGGGTTAATCAGCTTAGGCAAACTCAGCATGTCGACTGAAACTTGCTTAGCTGAGATTAAGAGGCTCTCGTGGCGACTTAGTCGTATCTGAGATTAACGATGGAGGCTTTAAAAAAAATATTCCTATCATAGCTCATCTTATTAGTGGTATAGTCCTGCTCATAGAACAAACACAGCCCAAGCACACCGACCGACCTCATGTGTCTCAGCCGCGTCCTTGTGAAACGGAATAAGGAGGCTCAATCAAGCGTAAGCTGGGGGGATGGTTTATTAGCATCTTAACCAGTGACTGTAAATACAAGGAGCATCTCACCTAATTCTATACCCTTATCAGAAAAGGAGCCGGCGTATGATAATCAGTTAAGTAAGTGTAATACAGTTTAGCCAGAACCGAGAGAAGTGACATCAGCACAGTGCCTTTCTTAAAAGGGCAATATAAGCTAATGTACCAAAACTGTGCTGCTTTTACTGTCATGTTCAGGGACAGGGCGTACTGGTGGCGGCCTATAGACCGGCCCCCTTGCTTTCCTATCCCGTTTGACGACGGTGCCAAGGAAAGCACGGGATGGTCAGTCTATAGACCTCCGCAGGTAGAGGGTAGCATTATAAATATAGTAAGCATTGACGAGTTAGGTGTCACCTTTTCAAAATATCCAGTACCAACCATAGGTCAGGATTTCTTAGAGGATAGAATACAGCCAATCCTAAGCAGTATTACTGCCAAGGACCCAAGATCCTTTGACTGCCGCGTTGCTAGTTAATGGCCTATCTACACATGTCGATATGTTCAGGTTGCGGGCATAAGCCCAGTACTCACTGTATACTTTTTTGACGCATAATATAATAGGGTATCGTCAGACCAGACCAAACCGACCTCGACAAAGCAATGACTGAAGCTTGGCATTATTATTGGTGCTGGCCTGCATTACCAGTGAAGTTGAACACCACCAATGTACATACTAACCTTGCGAGAGCTTCACTCCAGAAGGAATACTGCGTCACTCATTCTTATATTAGTGCAAGTGGTGTAGGGAATAAGGTCCTAAGGCGTCAAGAACAGATTGCTGCAGCCTACCGGCTCAGTCCTTATATCTTGCTTGGGAAGATTGTTCAGAATTTGGGCGACCTCTACCATCGTCTTACCTGCGTACCTCTTAGACTACGCAACGTCACTGCCACTACAGTTAGCCTTGAGATATGTGCACCAAGCAAGGCTCCTGTCCAAGCTAAAAAAGGCTCTGATTCGGGTTGATAATGATTCTGGTTCTCCATGTGAGTTATGTACAGGAACTCCCGGCCCCGCGGCAACTGGTCATCGCGTTCAAGGCATACCTGAGTCTATTCCAGTTCGTCTAAAAATACCTTCCATTGCTGTAGCCAAGCAAACAAGGCCATATCGACCAACACCTACGCCGCGGTGCAGCTTGGCGGAGGAGACGCCGAGCCATCACCATATTTGACGACATCAAACCTCACGGGGCAATAAATACGACGATGATTCTCGCTTCTACAAGTTCTGCTTTTTGCCTAATCATGATCACCTTGCTCCGCCTTTGCTTCAAATAGACGCCTGACTGGTATTCACATCGATACAAGCACCTGAGGAGTGAACAAGTAGTTATCCTTTCTCTTACATAAAGACCGTCGACGCAAATGCTACTCTAGAGCCAATATATGTTCATACTCTCAGGCCCAATAAAGCACATTGTCTTCGTTTGGACCTTTGTCTCGCAGGAAGTCCACCAATGGATGACTACGGTGTTATACCTGTCTGACTAATGAATCCTGACAAAACAAATGGCTTGGCCCACTGAGTCCTTATGTAATTCAAAATGCGTCTTTCACGAATATGAGGAATCTCTCTGGGCTATGGCATCAATCTTGTACAGGAGGATTGATATGATAGTACCGTCACTCACGAAGTGGCGAGCACAACTATGACATAACGTGTTTGATAAGTGGGTGAGACAGATAAGTGGATGAGACACTTTTCTATATACCCTTTATCATCTACATAATAAAATTACTACAATCTATCAAATCAATTAAAATCATTCAATATACTCTTCTTTAGATACCTCTAGAACTACCTGACAGGTTCTTGCATTATGCCCAGTCTTGCCGCATACACCATAATGCCGAACACCCGGTCCGACTGACCTTCCTTGACTACCACTTCTTGACGATTTGCCTACTACCTGTATATTAACATCTATCTGATTAATTGCCTATGATAATTCTACTATAGTTAAAGGCCCTCCTTTCTATAGTCTATTCCTTTTCCCCCTTCGGCGTTACCCTACTATCTGGTTGGCTTGTTTAAGTTGTTATACCCTCTCCTCTAATATAGTTACCTTATAGATCATAATACTATTTGCCTTTTTAAAATACTTAACAGCTTAAACTATTGACTTAAGGGAGCTACTCTTGTGATTAATAATCCTTTCTTAAAGATACTTAAAGTAAGATTAGGTCTTTAGTATTATCTTTAGAGTCCTTAAAGTCTAAGGGGTTAAAGGTTCTATAACCTCTATAGGAGGCATTAAGGTCTATAGCTATACATTAAGCTTTAAGATAATATTTTCTAGGTTAAAAGGAATAAGCCTAGCTCCTTTAAAACCTCTTTATATATTGCTTTCTATAATAGCAGCTTAATACGCAGTATAAAAGGCAGAAAAGAACTTAGTCTTAGAAATATAGGTTATAGAGTATCTAATTAGATGCTCTATTTATTAACTATAAGCCTTTTTTAGCGGCCTAAAGTATACTATATTAAGAGGTTAAAGTAGATAAGAGGCATAAGTAGGCATATAGAGAGTAATAATCTTATTCTCCTTATAGTATTCCTTAAATTTAAATAAATAATGACTTTTATAACTATTAAGGATTAAAAGGCAATAGTAACCAACTAATTGCTTAACTATAGATTAATTAAAATACTTTAGTCAGTTAAGACTAAACTGATTATTAATCTATCTATTTTAGCTTAATGTAATAACTTAATTGCTAAAGAGATTGCATTTTTAATACCAATTTATAAGATAATATTAGCCTAATCTAATAATAAATAGCAGAATTAATTAACCTTCTGCACTAATTCCCTCAATAATAGTAATCTATTTACAGTTTTTAGGCTATATCTATTTTAGTCTTCCTTACCTATATACACTTATAATAACTATTCTAGGCTTAATTATACCTATTATAAAGCCAATCTTATTAAAGTTCTAAATATTACCTAGTTAAATACTGTATTTTACAATTATATTCTTAATAAGCCGAAACTAGCCATAAATAATAGTCAGATCTTTACATTTAGCTCTCTAATAGTTATATCTCTAAAATTAATACATCTTTAGCTCTACTTATCGTTTCATAAAGTTATAAGCCTAACGCTTGCCGACAGATGGCACATTGCGGTTAGCAAATAGAGAATTTACAATATCTTTTATATATAATAGTCATAAGGGAAATCTTTATAAATCTAGGTCTAAAATAAATTGCACTATTATCTACTCTTCTTAATTAGATAGTTTTTATAATTTAAAGATAGAATTGTATAGCAATTATATGCCCTTCTGTCGGCGACCTAAGGTGCAGTAGTTGACCTTATAAATAGTTGCCGCTCGTTAAACTAAAAGTTTTAGATCACCTTAAAGAGCCCAAAGGGCAAGGAGTATCCTAGCTTTATTTGAAGATCGTAACATAATTAGTAGTTAAGAAATAGTTAATTGAAGAGTAATATTGTAAGGTGAGGGATTTTTGTCTCATCCACTTATCTGTCTCACCCACTTATCAAACACATTATAGGGAGACACGATTACTACAAACTGTCGTATAAAGATTACCTACATCTTAGTAAAGCTCAGGGTCCAGTGTTAGCCAAGGACTATTGTCAATATTCGAAATTATGGCGAGCTTGCTTAAGGGCTGAAAGCGCTAGGCAGCTTACAACAATAGGATATGACTTCAGTCTATTAACGCATAATTATACACCTTTAACAGCAATTTAGAGCTTTTATAGAAAGACTAGAGGCTAATTCCGGCTTAGGCCACCAACTAAAGCGCAATAAATAAGAGAAAGGCCTTTTACGACGTGCACTAAGGCCTCTACTTCCACGACAACACGCCTCAAAACATCTTAGGCTTCGAGTCAGCGAAATCGCTTTTGACAGCAATCAACTAAATCACGATCTCTCCTAGAGGCCATAATAGAGTCTCTGGGACCTTTTCCAATATAACCAACCGCAGCATCTATTGAGACGCTGCCAGTATGATGCACTAGATCTATTACTTTAAAGGTAATATGATGCCTTGATTAGGTGCAGTGTGGGAGAGTTGCTGCCTGGATGTTGGACAGAAGGCCGTTCTCTTAGCCTATTGTCGTCGTCTATGTCTGCCCTTTGCAGTTATACATGTCCCTAATCAAATCAAAACCTCTTGATTCGCCACAAACGACCACATTCCAGGCGGATAGGGCTGCCTCTGTTGCTCTTTATGAGCGTGGGTGGGTGATTCGCCATGATTGGGTCCATCATAACAGCAGCAACAAGCCTCATTCTCGTGTCCGCACGAGATGCGTGTAAGTACTGCGCTGCATATTTCTTTTACCGAGCTTGCTCGCACCTTCAACTAGACGCTTATCTCCCGGCCAAGTCTAGTAAAGATGAGATAGCGCAATTCCAAAGCAGGGGGTATCATACTCCTATCCGCGTTATCTGACCATAACTCCCAACTATTAAGCACTCCTATGACAGCAATAACCACGGCGTCAACATGTATAGATTACAGATAAGTATCTTATCTTAGGATCACTGGAGCCTTATTGTGGCTAGTGCCGGAAGCTGATGTGGCTTGCTTAGGACGTCGCGTCAATGTTAAGTCGAGTCGAGTCGAGTCGCGTCGCGTCGCGTCGGGTTACGCGTATCATCTCGGCTATGCTCGGATATAAAACTCTAACACTAACACTTAGAGCCATAGACCGAGACCCAGACGACCCAGAGCTGGAGCTAGGTACTTACGTCGGCCGAGTATTCCCGGTATCGCATGTACCGAAATATCCTCCCGAACATGCACCATGACCACCATAAGCGACGTTTCACTATTTGTTTAGCGATTCGCGACGAACTTGTCTATTCAGAACAAGCCTCGCACCAAAAGGCCTATTTTGATGCATTTCACCGTCGATCCTGTTGTTGAGACGCTACAGGTGAGTGCAAAGGAATACGCTGTGTTGTCTCTGTAAGTCAATAACCGCGAATCTGCCCCCAGTGATATATCCCAGAAGCAGGAACCTCACCATTGCAGCAGCAAGCCTAATACGGTAACTACCTAACCTGTTCTGCGTAAATAATCCCCTGAATGTGTAGTATTATGGTACCTAGGCAGTACGATGTTCCCTTTAAACTTAAGAGGCGGCGCATAGTAACAAGCTATAATAAGGCGTGGGACAGATATTGCATGCAGTTCTACTATCTGTGAATAAATCCTTTGTGAGGTGACTTCTTGACAGTATAATTTTCAGCCCGTCATTTAATATTTCGATGATATTGTACGAAAAGGCCCCAAAAGACGTTTCGAGGAACGGCAGCTGCCTTTCAAGAGACATTGTGGTATCAATCTTAGCCTTTGTGAGGCCAGGGGAGACAGGATACACTTGGTGCTGTTGCTGTCTGTGCCATCTTGAGAACAAAGGTGAAGGCATCAACAGACGGTACAGGAGCTCAAAAGCGCTTGCTCCTTTGTTCATACTCTTCAATCTTACAACCTTCGGAGGCTTCTTACAATAAGCCATGCCAGCTAGGAGTCAGTATAGCTGGAAGCCTTTGAGTTAGACGTCGTAAAAGCATATAAGTGATTTATTTGCCTTGTATCATCGGGGTGTTAGCTTGAACCCGGTAATAATACCAGGGTCAATTAATAAGTCCGGCTATTGGTTCTTATAAGAAGGAAAAAGAGCGTCCGTATGATTGTTATAGCACAGATTACATTGCAGACTGAGGTTTGGGCACACGCAGCAAGGCTACTATGCATTTCTGTATAGCAGAATAGCCACACTTCCACCTTGTGAGAAGAGCCATAGCCAGAGCATCTAGATTTATTGCCAGGGTGAATCTATCAGACTCCAGTGGTCAAAGACGGATCAACCTACCTTAAAATATATCGGGTGCTGTTAGAAGGGAGAGCTTATAGGCTTCGGATTAATGCTTCTGCATCATGTTCTGTCGTTAAACGAAGTGGCAAAGTTCTTGATCTGGATGTCTCTCTATTTCTGGCGTGCTTGGCAGAAGGTAGTCTGTTGATAACCCAGGTTACCTCACAGGCGGGTGTAGACAGGTCTATCCTGTCTATTGTTGTTTTTCAATTACCCATTATAGCCTGATCCTCAGGAACTTGTGCCTGCTAATCTAGTCTCGGCCACTTGGTGTCTTTGGAATCCGTATGGACTTTTGCGGCTAAAAATGGACCTGAGGTGGGTAACAGGACGATTGCTAGATCGGTAAGTGTCATTTACAAGATTTAATATATATTTAATGCCATATTAGTCCTGCTCTGCTTGTCTGTAGGGTCCTGTCTCACCATCTCTCGGCTTCACGGAGGGGGCCCTTGTCCAAATGTCCGTTTATTGTTCCGAGTCCTAAAATCTCCTTGAATTGCCGGACCTCTCTATGATTACTTTATTCTTGATGATGAGTGTTTCTAATAAGGGCTTCTGGCTGAATGATGCCATAAAGCTTTACGGCCTGGTTCTGACGCAAATCTCCAAGCGACGTGTTACAGTACCAGACAATTAAAGTCAGCACAATCGGGCAGGATAAAAAAACATTAAGAGTAAGTATAATTAACCTATCAAAGACTGTCATCACTCTTATCTATTGGTATATTTACTTACCGCATCTTTCCTCATCTGTTCAACTACCCAACACTATGGCTTCAAGCACCGCCCAATACTAGGCTGACGAGCCATAAACTCTCTCTGAAGCACAAGGTCAGTGAGACCTCGCCCAACGAGAAGGATTTATCCACTCTCCTAACGAATCTTAATGGCACATCTAACATCGCAGCTGACCTGACCACCTCTACTGTATATTTCTATCTGTTCTTTTCGTCAAAAGCTCATTTCTATCTATAACCTGGCTAGACTGAGGCTGTTCTTCCTCCTAAGAACAAGCTCTCTGTCGAACCACCAGCCTGGGCTTGCGATATGGACATTCACTCAGAAGATGGTGGATCCTCTAGCTCAGTCTCCCCGATATCATTTGCGCCGGCATGGCGGCCCTGACGGCCTTTTTATTAATCAAGACCTTGTGAACGCATTCAGTCAGATAGCTACCTGTCTTGCTTATGGCGTCGAGCCAGACGATCTACATAAGACACAATATTAACATCGTAAGAGAAATGAGCTCATCCCAGCGGGAAATAGTCAGGCCAGTCCAGTCAAGCAAGGGTTCCCTTCGCGTCACGGGGCAGTTTCTTGAGTGAAGGCTATCCTAAAGTCTGTGGAGTACGGCGGCCGAAATCATAAGGCTATGAAAAGATGGAAGGCCGGAGTAAAGTGTCCAGTAGTAGTGCTTTGTGTGAATAGGCGAGGCTACTTCACTTTATCCACTCTATCGCCGCCATCTACCGCCAACAGTCATGATCTTAGAGTCACGATAATGAGCTTTTGTTTAGACGTCTTGAGCAACTGTTAAGAAGCGGTATAGTTAGTCTGTAGCCGGGTGGGACTGGGTAAGGCAGTGCTAAACATCTGTTATAGGTATTAATAAAGTACTGTATGCCTACTGTTAAAATGAAGGCTCTATATTATAAGCTTTATTTTAATAATATAACACTTAAAATAGATATAAAAAGTTTATATAATTAAAAAACCTCTTAAAATAGAGTTTTTTTTTTTTTTAAAAAGTATAAGTGTTAGAAAAGTAGGCAAGATATT